>JABFQM010000071.1:0-58825 GCA_022816865.1 Zelostemma sp. ZL-2020 | reverse complement strand
CTTCAGCTTCTTCTTCGTCTTCGTCTACGTCTTCGTCTGCGTCTTCGTCTTCGTCTGACGAAGATAATCGTTTGCTTTTCTCATTTCTTCGAGAATCCAAGAACGATTCGGATTCTGAATCCTTGTCCAAAATTTCAGGGGATTCTTCGTCAGTCGATTCGATGATCGTGACTTCTTTGCGAGGAGAAACCGAGGGCGTTCCTTCGCTACTTGAAGAACTCGGTGAAGGAGATTTTGATGGCGATGTTTCAGGGCTCTTGTCAGGCTGTTTCTGAAAAGTAGTTGAAATAAGAAACATTTCCAGCTTATTTTTCAAAGAATGTACAATTTTTACATCTTTTCTCGGTTGCGAACAGTTTTTTGGGGTTTCCAGAAGAGACAATGGAATCTGGTCCAACTCAGAATTTTGTTGTGTTGATCCCAATGAAAAGCCGGCCTAAAAATGGAAACTTTGTTAACAAGAATCGACGTTTTCACTATCTTGTGTAGAGAAAAGTGTAATTGCAGTACTAACTGTCTCCAAGACCAAAGCACTGTCCAATGTACCAGCTTGAGCAGTTTCAAAATTTTGAGAATCTGTAAGCGTGAACTCCTGGAAAAGTTTGCCAAAAATTAGCGACATTTATGAACGATAAATTGAGAATTAGGTAACAAAGTAAACGCGACCCACATCTCCGTTTTTTGCTTCTTCTGGAATGTTGTTCTCCTCTTTGTCCTGAGAAAGATTGAAATTCAGATTAAAAAATGCACTGAAAAATTGATTTATTTGTATTCTCGTACTTCATTCTGGTTTTTTGGGGTGTCGAAAGTCATTTGGGAGACGTTAATTCCAAGATCGATCGCATCGCTGTTCTGAAAAAACAAAATTTTTAAATTTTGGAAAAAATTGTTCGATTTACAGAATTTTATCAGTTTTGAAAAATTGTACTTTGGTTGAAGGATAATCGTTGCAGGTGCTGTAATTCATGCAGGGACTGTCTTCGGAAATCTCCGGAGATGGCTCGAGATCGAAAGTTTCCTGTTAAAAACATTAAAAACGTAATTTGCTGTAATTAAAATTTTCAAGTTTAAACAGTAACGAAAAATTGTAATTATTTTTAATCGATCCAATAAAAGTCACGTAAAATTCCAGAAATAACTCACATCGTTTTCTCTCATTTCTGGTACGTAGGAAGCGACCGCTTTTTTCTGGGAAAAAATTGATTTTGAATTAGAACAAACTGTCTAAAATGAGAATAACAATTTTGTTGACACTAAGATAGCGTATTATCATCAAAGAGTGTTAAAAATAAAAATCCAAGGTGAAATCGTATTACATCGATAGTAAAAAACCGTTAAAACCTAACCTCAATCGAGTTCAACAAGTACAAGAAAAAACGGGAAAAAGTATGGCCTAAAACATGTCAACCCACGAATAAAAGCATCGGGATTCGAACTCGACAACTCACTTTTCCTCGGTCCATGTCGAATTTCGTGAAAAATCAATCCAATATTCGGGGAAAGCAAAGGGTCAAATAGCCACCGTCGGAATAGGAACTTAGTATTTCACGGTTGGCAAAACTTCAGCTAGTGCGGAATATTCGAATTTCTAGTTTCGTTCTCAAGTTTCTTGGCACCCAAGTTCATGCAAGTTCGCCATGTGTACACCAGTGTACACAGCGCTCTCAGCTGACGAATATTTAGCTGTTTTTATCAAAACAAAGAGTCCGCGACGCGCAAGCCTCCGAAAAACACACACAATCGTCGAGTGTCTTTTTTTTCGCCTTCGTAATTGCCTTATTATTATTTCAGCGTGTCGAAAATTCGCATCGCGCCGCGTCGAAAAAAAACGCGATGAAAAGCGCACCAGCTCCCGAAAACACGTGATTTTCGTTCGTTCGTTCATTTCGAAAAACGCAAATCAGGATGAGACCAACGAAAAATGACGAACTCGAGGAGGCGGTGTATTTATGGTTCGTGCAAAAGCGACACACCGGCGAAACCGTCACGAGTTCGATGCTTCGGCAAAAGGCGCAAGAATTCAACCAAATATTGGACTGCATACCCTCGTTCAAGGTAACGACTCTCCAATCCAAATTTCCTTCGAAAACCTAACTTTCTTTTTGTTTCACAGGCGAGCGAGGCGTGGTTACAAACTTTCAAAAAGCGCCGCAACGTCAAAATTTCGGGGTCCAAAGTGGAGTCGCTGACGTTCAACCTGGACGCGGCGGAAAATTTCACCACCGAGTTTCACAGGTTTATCGAGGACAACAGTTACGAGCCGGAGAACATTTACAGCGCGGACGAATTTGGGTTGAGATGGCTTTCTTTACCCTGTAAGACGCCTTTCGACAGAAAAAAGTCAATGACGGAGAGAATAACTATGATGATTTGCTCCAACGCTACCGGGAATGATCGGATTCCGCTTCTGGTGGTTGGGAATCACGAGGAGGAGGAGAAATCGTACGATTACGAAAGTACCTTGGTTTACAAGAGCCAGGAGGAGTCTTGGATGACGCAGGATATTTTTCTGGAGTGGTAAAAATAGAAATCAAACTCCCGGGTTGATTTCGGAACAATTGCCTAAATGTAATTTTGATTTTAGGTATAAGAACATCTTCATCCCCCACGTGAACATGAAGCAGACGGCCACGAGCTGCAAGGGCAAAGTCCTGTTACTCTTGGACACCGCGCCGATCCATCCCAGCGAAGAAATCATGAACGAGATCGACGATAACTTCAAAGTCCATTATTTGTCTCCGATCGCGATGTCGCTGCAGCCCATGAACCAGGGAGTCTCGACCGAGCTCAAAAAATCTTACAAGAAAGCCCTTCTCAGGGAGTTGTTGAATCTCGAAGACAAGGATTCTCTGGATTACTTCCTGGACGAATTCAGCATCAAGCATTGTTGCGCGATCCTCAATGTCGAATGGCAGCATATCAGCGGAGCAGTTTTGGAGAATGCTTGGAAGCCGCTGAAAATGGGAATCATGTGGAAGCTGTTCCGGGACGAGCAGAGCAACGCGAGTTTTGCCAGCATCGATAGGTCCGAGGTCGACATCATTTTGAAATCCAGCGACATGCCGGTTTACATCAACAACAAAACCGAGGACGTCGTGAACTGGATGAATTACAGGGAAATTGATAGCGGTTGGAAGCCTTTGGAAGACGAAGAAATCCTGAATCTCACGCTTCAGCAGCACCTGGAGGACGAGGAGGACGAGTCCAGCTGTTCGGAGAACTCGAAGCCGGCGATGAGGAGTCGGAAGAGAAAAATGTTGGATCCTTTGGAAGACCCGTTGAAGGAGGAAGACGACGACGTGGTGGAAGTGGAAGGGCAAATCGAGCAGAATTCCGTTTCGAATCCTTACGCCACGACGTATTACATTATGTACCCTCAGAATAACGTTGCTCTGGGACCAATCGACGTTTTGCCGAACGCTGGGGAACCTTTGAGGAATGTTCAAACCGGGGTCGCGCTTCAGGAATTTCAACAGCCCGTTATCGAGAATTCTTTCCCGGGGTTAATTCTGGGGCAAGCCGAGAGCTTGTGCGTGGAAACGGAACCATCGAGACAAGTCTTGAAGGCCACGAAGACTGTTTATAATTGGATAGAGAAGCAGCCGGAGTGTACGGAACAAATGTTGACGGTTTTAAGGGCGATCAGCGAGTTAGCGGAACGGAAGGCGAACGTTGTTCCTATCGTTATAAATTGAGCTTACATTTTTGTACTTTCCCTGAAAAGATACACACAATTGTAAATAAATAATTAATGTTAATAAATTTGTCTTTTTCATTTTCAGTTTTTTACGCGAGTTTTGTGAATCGGGTATAGTTTCCCGCACTTGAAGGAATTTTTGTCCAGGTGGCGCCACCGTAGCGTTGATTAGATATGTGTTTTTCGACGTGTTAATTACAATGTCGAAATACTTTATTATAAGCCAATAAAAGTTGCAATGGAAACGGCAGAGTTGCCAGAAGAAAGCACTCCGAGAGGGCAATTCACCGTCGACGATTTAGATGTCGAAATTCTCCCTCTTATTTACGAAATCATACGAAGGTTAGGATCGCCCTTTTCTACGTGACTCTCGAGTGTTTTTCGTTCTAAAATTAAATCGTTGCTGTACTTTGTGTAAGTTACGACACAACATTACTTTAATTCTGCACATTGCAATTTGGATGTTGAAAAAACAGGTTAGGGTTTCGAGCAAGGTCATCCGATCGATCTGTTTTTTTTTTTCGAAAATATTTATAAGATCGTGTATTCACTGTTCGTTTTTTTTTAGCATAGAGAAAGATCCTCACGACACGAACCAAAAAGCGAAAGAATCGCAGGATACGAGTCACAAAATTTTGGAACTGCAAAAGAAATTGGATTCGGCGAGAGCGCAGGTAAAATATTGATGAAACTTACAACGCTGAAGTCCTCTTCTAATTTTTCAACATTTTTAGATTAAAAGGTTGCCGGGGATCGAGTACAGCAAGGAAGAGCAGCTGCAGAAGTTGGAAACTTTGCGGAAGCAACTGCGATTGAAGCGAGAACTTTTATTAAAGTACCGTAACATGTGTACTTTCGAAGTCCCGAAAGTTTGAATTCGATATCTTTGTAAACACGAAAATGGTTTTGCGAACCATCATGCGATACTTGATGAACCACGAAGAGCTCATCTCCAGGATAGCGGACTCGAAGCCGATCAGAAGAGCGGCTCAATTCGTGGTTTATGTCATGCATCGAACGAACGCGGCGGATCAAGTCCAAAAAATCAGCCAAAATCCAACGGCATTTGCCACGCAGTTGAAGGCATTCGCGAAGCGGTTTTCCAGCAATCTGAGAAAAGAAATCGAGGATGCGAAAGAAGAAATGAAAAAACGGAAATGAAGAATATTTGACTAGGTTTCTCAAATTGTGATAAGATATAGCTGATAAGAAACTTCCGTTCGCGAACGACTGGTACAGAATTAAAAACTGTTCGAATGACGAGTCGCCAAATTTATTTGCTCAATGGATACACTTTATATTGAGAAGATTGAATGTACTCCTTGTAATTTTTTTCTAATAGACAAACATCTTACTTCGGAAAGTAACAGCGATACAAAATATATTTCCACGTACATTTTTGCAGTCTCGTAAAATCCCCATTCAAAAACCAAGCGCGGTCGCTAAATCGACGTACAAAGATACAATCCTCATCCTTTTCAAAAGGCAACGTAACAAAAAATAAAAACGAACTTCTTTCGTTCGAACACGACTAAAAAATTTGAAATCAAAATCGCAATTTGCGTGCACACTAAACGTTACAAAGAGATCGTGCGAAAGTTTCCTGTGGTGTACAAAAATGGAGTAAGTCAGGGGGCGACCAAATTAAGCTGAAGTAGGAGGGTTTTGTTCAGAAAGAGGTTGCACCGGAGGATTATTATGCATCCTTCCTCCCCGTTTTCCTCGTCCCTTCTTCGAAGCCGGGCAAGAATTCTGCGTCTGCGGCGTGTTCTCGCGTTTCACTTGCACCTGCATCGCCGAGGTCGAATCCTCCGGCAACTGAAACGAGATAAATCATCAAAATCCTGGAAATCGACCGAAACAAACGTCAACTTTCTGAACATGTATCGACCTGAGCAGACGGAACGCTGTTCTGTCGACTTTGCATCTTGTTTGCTTTGTTCGCTTTCGAAGCTTGCGTGTTTCCAAGTGTCGAATGCGGGATCAATCTCAGAACGTTTCCCACAGCTTTTGTGCGACCTTCTCTGAAGACCATCCTCTGTCCCGGTTTTATGTACTCCGGGTGCTTGATGAATCGGAAGTGCACCAAAGCTTTATCCCCGGTCCTCAAACAGTCCTGAGACATCGACAGAATCGACGCAGTTTGTCGTATGCTCCCGCAATGAACTAAAATTAAAAGCGTGTTTTTATCGAGGTTCGTTTCCATCGGCTTTTTCAATTCATTACCCATTGCTTGGTATCGAGAACTGATAGTCGTCGGGTGATGCAGAACCAATATCTCTCCTTCGAATTCCCAGCACGCCTGCGGGTTCAGTACCGGGGAAACCATGACCATTCCTTTACGGATCTGAGACCTCTTGATCTTTTTCAAAGCAAAACTCGCGGTCTGACCGCCGCGAACTTCGCGTACCGGCATTCGCTTTCTATGAATGCTCTTCACTACGATTTGCGTGAAATGTCCCACTGGGTCTGGTCCCAGGAGAAGGATGTCGTTTAAACGAATGACGCCTTTCAGCGTAGTGCCCGAAACCACGGTTCCTACACCCTGCAAAAAACAACGAATGATCAGGATGAAAATAACGCCGAGTTCCCGCGATGAAGGATTCTTACTGGGACTGAATAAGTGTCGTCGATCTGAAACTCGGCGGGTTCGCTGTCGTGACTAGTGATCCTCGCGGTCAACAAATTTAAAAACATTTTCAGAAGGTCAAGATTCTTTCCGTTGACGTTGGATACTTGGAATATTGGGCAGAGTCTAGAAAAAAAAAGAATTGTTACAGGGGTCAATGGAGAAAAGTAGCGAGTTGAGAGTTGAATTGTCAACCTCTCGGATACGAAGTTTGTAGCGCTGACGACGACGTCGTCCGGAGTCTTCACGGTGACCGGGACTTTTCTGCAACCGGGTGACTTGAGGATTCTTATGAGCAAGCGCAGATTCTCCTGCAGTACGTTTGGAGGACACATGTCGATTTTGGTCACGACGACGAAGACGGGGACCGAAAGCGCCAGGGCCAAGCCCAAGTGTTCTTTAGTCATTCCAACGATTCCTGCGTTGGCTCCGACCATCAGCATCCCTTTGAAAAAAGTGTTGGGTTATATCAATTTACACTTCGACAATTACAAATTTGTGGTATCTCAGAAGAGAAGATCGGAGTACCAAAGTCTGGCGCGTGTCCAGTCATTCCGAATACTGTAGTTTTCAGGTATCGTTCGTGTCCTGCCAGATCGATGAACGTAATGACCTTGGACGACTTTTCGCATATTTTGACCCAGTCCAAAGATCCATGTTCCGGTTTATTGACGACGTTACCTAATTTACGAAAGAAAATTCAAGTTAAGTTTTCGAATGCGTCTTTTTTCATTTCGGAATCATACCAACGCTGTCGAAGCCGAGAATATCGTTCCCAACGGAACTTGTTCGTCCCGTTTCCGCCTCGTGTTTGTGCCTGAACAATTTCTGTCTCGCTAAACCACGACCGTTGTCAAGTTCCCCATGTGTCAAAACACCAAGAAGAGTTGACTTCCCTGCGTCCACGTTACCCACTACGGCGACTCTGAAAAAATGCAATCGTTGAAAAAGAATTCGGAGAAATTTTGGACGTTCGGTCAACCTAATTTCCAGGAAATCCTGCTGGTCCAGTCTTTTGCGCACCAAGTACTGCCCCGTCAATCCTTGATCGACTTTGCTCTGTCTCAGGAGCACGCAGTCGGCTTCCAAAGTGGCAGCGAGAGATTGCAAAGTGGCTACCGAAGCTTCGTATTCGTCCTCTTTCAAACCTTCCTCCGACCCATCTAAAAACATCGAAAAATTGCTCAATTTTCTGCGGGATTAATTGGTTTTGGTTTCATCAACCTTCTCCGACTCCGATATCAAAAATAGTTTCGCTTCCTCCGTCGTGGATGCGCTCCTTCAGCTTCCTGAGAAGCAGTTCGTACTGCTCTTCCGATGGACTGACCAATACGTCCTGTTTACAAAGAAAAGTGAAATATTAGTCCGGAGATTGTGCTTTTTTTACTGGGAGTTTACCTTTCCTCGCACGCTGGAATAGACAACCGCGGGACAAGAATTTTGTTCCTTGTCGGAGGATTGTCCGAACTTAATCGAGGAGTCCGACGCCGACATTTTTCGGTTTTCTATTTTTACAAAAATATAGTCTCGATGATATTCCTTCAATTCCTTTCTACTTTACTGCATCCCTCCAATACTTGAACCCAAACGATCTTTTTTGAAACGCAGAATTCTGTATGTACATCACAATGAGTCTCGAATCGCTCGGAATCATCAGAAGCGATCAAATCCGGAACATCTGTAATGACAAGAAATCGGTACTTTCGTCGAAATCGGCATTTTTTCGACGGAACAACGACGAACAATTCGGATTAAATGTTCAATTTTCAATTTGCAAGTGAAAAACGAAAGATCGACTTACGAGAAAATGAGTATGTCCATACTGAAGTTGCATCATTTCCTTTTGCGAGGGTCGAGTAATGTTTTACAGGCCCAGCCAATTACAGATGACGAATAACGGATGATTAAATCCACATTTCGTTATCAGCTCGATAACAATCGGAGATGCGAGAAATTGTGTTTTCGACGTTATCTGCTACAATACAGACACGTTTAATGTCATCGAATGACGACTTCGCGAATTTGAGCGGGTTTTGCTGCGTCCACGTCGCAATTTTTTTGACAGCTCTCTCTTTAACCAATTGAAATTCCCCTACGTTTTTCTTTGTTCAATTCACGGGTTTGAACAAGGACAACGATTTGCCTTTTTCAGAAATTGAGGTTATGTCACGTCAACATCATTATAGGGTTATGTTGTCGAGTCGAATATGTCACGACGCTGAAACAAAACTGTTTTTCGTTACTTTGTAAAATTTAGTTGTTGAAAAAATGAATACTCTGGGACTCAGCTTAATTTTGAAAATGGGATGTATTTGCGCGAAGGAAACGGTGACGGTAAACAACAGGAAATACACGAAACGAGAACATCTCGGAGACGGGTAAATTGTCAACAACATTACGAGGAAGTCGATTTTTCATCGATTTATTTCCAATTAACATCGCCTTCGTTAATGCTTTACTTCGTAAAACATTTCGGAATTCTTTATTTACATCGACAACTTTTTCCAGGGGTTTCAGTACAGTGTCCTTGATCGAAGATGAATCGACCCGACAAAAATACGCGCTCAAAAAGATCATTTGTCACGGGCTAGAAGACCAAGCGCAAGCGATGAAAGAAATAGAATATCACTCGATCGTCCGTCATCCCAACGTGATCGAGTGCGTCGATTCGACGCACCATGGAACGCCGGACCCCGTAGTCAACGCCACGAGTGAAGTTTTGATTATTTTACCTTACTATCATGTAAGACAATCATTTAAAAACAGAAAAAGTATTATTTCCCCACAAAGAAACTGTAAATTTCTGATAAAATTTGGTTTCGCAGAGAGGAACTTTGGCGAACGAGCTGGAGAGGCGAGCGAGGACGAACGACCACATGAAAGCGGCGGACATTTTACAAATTTTTCTACAGATTTGCGAGGGCGTTAAAGCGTTTCATGAAGCGCAACCGGAGCCTCTCGCCCACAGAGATTTAAAGACTGCGAATATTTTGCTACATGATGGAAGGACCCCAGTTATAATGGATTTGGGTAAACATAATAAATGTCGATGTACTTCGAGTCTTTTTGGATTCATTTCAATTTAAAACATTGCAGGTTCCGTGGCTCCGGCGAGGGTGAAAGTGTGTGGTGCACATGCAGCGCAGTCGCTGCAGGATGTCGCTGCGGAACGATGCTCGATGCCCTACAGAGCGCCTGAATTATTCAACGTCGAAAGTTACTGTATGATAGATGAAAGGACTGATATTTGGGTACCGAGTTATGATTTTGTGACGCTTTTTTGATGTGTGTTTTAATGTCGATTTAATTTTTAGTCGCTGGGGTGTATTTTGTATGCCATGTGTTATTTCAAATCGCCGTTCGACGCGGTTCACGAGAGAGGAGACAGCGTAGCGCTCGCTGTTATCAGTGCTAACATTACATTCCCTGAAGATTCGCCTTACAACGAAGTAAATAGCGAAATGACTTTCATGTGTCGAAAGGATTTTTTGTAATTTGGTGTAATTTTGCAGGATGTGCAGGACTTGATTCTGGCGATGCTGAAGGTGAATTCCATGGAGAGACCGTACATTTACACTGTGATAGAAAGAGTTCATGATGAAATCGCGAAGTTGGAAAACAGGGCGTAACAACGAAGTTGATTTTTTGTTTGTACATAAAACAGTATCACGAGAAAATATCGATTTGTTGAAAAAGACAGTTAGTGTTTGTGTTGGTGCTGCGAAATGTTCATATCTGTATTCTCTCTTTCGCTAGGAAATCTTTTTCTTGCGTTTCATGTTTTTTCTGTAATTACGTGCATTTTATGTTCCGGATATTTTAAATTTTACAAGGTGACGAATTTTCATTTTAATCGATAGTATGCGTTGGATTACGTACAGCAATATATACATATTTTCCATTCTAAATATAAATCTGTTGGACCAATTTTTCGCTCTTCGATATTATCAAAAAAATTTTTTAATTTCCTGCTTTTATCCAAAATTGAATTCCCTATACTCAAATATGGTGACTTTTGCTGTCACAGTTGGCAAGGAGGAAAAGTTACCAGTATATGAAGTGGCCATTTTGAAGTTCCTTCAGTCGTGTTGTACGTGTCCGTTGTAATCGTGTGCGGTCTCCGGTTTTACAGAACAATTCTTTTTTTCGTAAAAAGTTACCGTCCTACCCGAAAATTCCATCAACTATTTCAGCCAGAACTGAAGTTGAAAGCCGTTAAAACCGTAAGTCAATGTTGCATGTATCTTTCATTTCATCCTTTCGGAACGCGGCCCAATTTTTACGAGATTTCATGCTCGCCGCCACACTTGTCAAAAATTGACGTTCCCCCAATAAAAGTGTAGTCTCCAAATTCAAAATTTCCAGAATCGACTTACCAATCGTCAAACTCATGCCGACTCATTTTAATTTTCTCTTTCATTTCCAAAATCTCTTTAAATCGAACGTCATAACCTCGCTTTCGTTTTTTTTCGAAGTAATAGAATGTTTCGAACGAATAATAATGTTCATGACTGAAATTTTAATTATACTTTCTTACTTTAATGTATTCCTAATTTCATTTCCATTAAAATCAAATCAATATTTAGTCGAACGAAGATAATTATTTACAGTACAAACATCGCATGAAATCCTATCGATTTATAACAAAAAAACTTTCTTCAGTAAAATACAAGACCCAGTGCACGAATCAAATTAAATTCGTCAATTAAAAATGAACAAATACCAAAAAGTCGACTAATCGATTATTTCATCTTTGTTCTGAACTTTCTCTGCAATGCGAAATCGAAGTATTTTTAACTAAACAAGGACAGAAAGCCCGGCAGACAACGACACAAAACTGGATCAATTATCCCCGCGAGTTTCCGAATGTCAAGGTCGGGAAACAGCCGAAAGGAAAAATCCGATCGCAGGATCGAAAAGTCGAAGCGTAAGCATAGTCAGGCCATAATCACGTGACCCAACGAGCTAACGAGGAACGTTTTTTTAACTTTTCCGAAACATCGGTAAAAAAACCCCGCACGGTTTTTCGTGCTCATTTTGTAATTTCACGTAAATTATTGCAATTGAATGTCAACGAAATAAGAAAAAAAGAAATTTGAATGTCTGAACAAGAAATAACAATGTTTTTTTATTTTCTCGGTATCGAAATCCCTCGAAGAACGTGACACGAAAGTGAAAGTCGAGTACTTGACTTTTCCCATTTTTCTCGGGCTCGAGGCGCAGGAGGCAAGAATTCGTGTCAGATTCTGATCATCGAGTTACAATGACCGATATGAAACCGGATACGATAATGCATTTGCCAATGGAAAATTGGGAATTAAAAGCCCGGCATTTTGTCGGTGAAAAACAAGCCCTTGAGGCGAGAGAAAGTGTAGCGGGGAGGATTCACGTGCTCGGCGAAAAGTGATTATCACGGCGCTGTCACGGGTCGGTCACTTGTGTGTTAATATCACGGGTATCACGCGTCGCCGTGACCCCGCTCGAAACTGATGCAGTTGCGAAAAAACATCGAATTACCCCCCTCGAACCGCACACAAAATCGGTTTTCACGCTTCTCTATTATTCCGCGAGCTCGATAAATTAACGAAAATCAATATGAAAAGCAGCGCTGTTTTCAACCGCTAAAAACATCGCTTCGCATGAACATTTTCGATTCGGAATACAAATTAGCATTCGGAAGCGCATAATTCGAAGCGGGGCAAAAAATGCTTGCGCGAGCGCGTAATTCCCTGGAAAATTGCCTCGGCAAAATACGAGGAATCGTGCGATACGTTGAGATAACGCAAGGACACATCATTGCTTACGCGCTTCGAGTCTCGGCCAACGAAAGTTCAGTTCCTCGCGAGCGGTCGTGCGAGTTGGTCGTCGAATTGCTCTTTATACCAAACGTAAGAGTCCCCTTTTTCCCACGCGAGCGATAAGAGTGATAACGGCGTTTCTATCGATCATTTACTGTAATTGCTCGATTTCTAATTTCGTCATTGTTGGGCATTAGTTAATGACAAGCCGAGGATTTAGAGGAACGCGAGGACGGTGAAAGTGACCAATTTTTATTCGACTAATTATTGATTTATTCAGGAATTCCTTTCACGAAAAACTCCTCGCTTTTAATCCCAACTTTTTTGCGATATTGCCAAATGATTTATTCGGTTCTTTGCTCATCCTCGAAAATGTCAGGTGTTTTTGCGAAGAAATCGAAGAAAGTTGCGACTGTGAAAAAGAGAAACTCGGTGGAATAGAAAAACTGATTCCCGAATCCGTTTTACGCGGCAAAATATGCATTCTGAATAATGCATTTGAAAACGCACGTTTCCTGCATTCGAAGAATGAACTTGGCGAATCTTGACTTTAATTCGATGATTTTTTTTGCAGAAACCGGTATAACATGTCGGCGAAGGCGATCCGAGAAGCGACCGGGAAAGATCTGATAAACCGCAAATTATCTTTGGGAACGAAGGCCACGAAATGTCGCTTCGTGACGATCACCCAGGACACCAATTGGCAGCACGTCATCGCCGAGAATTCGTGGTTGAAGACTGAAAAACTCGTCGTCAAACCGGATCAGCTCATCAAACGTCGGGGCAAGCTCGGCTTGATCAAAGTCAACGCCGATTTGCCGAGCGTGCAGGCATGGATCAAAGAACGGATGAACAAGGACCAGCAAGTTGGAAAAGCCACCGGCAAATTGAAGACTTTCATCATCGAGCCCTTCGTGCCCCACAAACCGGTGCGACTCTCGTCGATTACGTCTTGTTTTGCGATTCACCTTTTATCCTGTTTGTCACCGAGAATGCAAACACAATTTGAATATTGCGTGCAAAAAATGATGAACGAGCTGATGCATGGTTTTACAAATTATCTTTTTCGTTTCAGGAAGAAGAAGTTTACGTCTGTATTTACTCCCACCGAACAGCGGATACGATTCTCTTCCATCACGAAGGCGGAGTTGACATTGGCGATGTCGACGCGAAAGCTTTGAAACTAGACGTTCCGGTCGGAGCTGAAATCCCGGAAGAAATCGCGATTACTAGCAAGCTTCTCGTTCACGTTTCCGATGCGAAAAAAGCGTAAAGATTGTGCTTTTACTGTGAAAGATCCTAGTTGAAAAATTTGTTCTTTAATTGCGAATGTACCTTTTTAGAACGATTGCAAAGTTCATCCATTCATTGTACAAACTCTACGTCGATTTGTACTTTACGTACTTGGAGATAAATCCACTCGTCGTGACGGATGAAGACATTTACATTTTGGATCTTGCTGCGAAGTTGGACACGACGGCGGATTTTATATGCAGGCCGGATTGGGGCGAGATCGATTATCCGCCGCCATTCGGGCGGGATGCGTACCCTGAGGAAGCTTACATAGCTGATCTCGATGCCAAGTCGGGAGCGAGTTTGAAACTCACGATTTTGAACCCTAAAGGACGGATTTGGACGATGGTCGCTGGCGGAGGTGCGAGAAACGTCGACGATTGCGTTTCTTTTATTTTGTCGTTTTGTTAATTGTAAATGTGAATTGTTCAGGTGCTTCTGTTATTTACTCCGATACCATTTCCGACCTGGGCGCATCGAGCGAGCTTGCAAACTATGGCGAGTATTCCGGTGCTCCGAGCGAGCAGCAAACTTACGAGTACGCAAAGACCATTCTGAGTCTGATGACAAAGGAAAAGCATCCCGATGGTAAAGTGCTTATCATTGGCGGTGGCATAGCCAATTTCACGAACGTCGCCGCGACCTTCAAGGGCATCGTCAAGGCCGCTCAGGAATTTCAGCCGAAACTCGTCGAGTATGAAATCAAAGTCTTCGTCAGAAGAGCCGGGCCGAATTATCAGGAAGGTCTCAGGTCAGTTTTGACGCAAAGTTTGTCAACTTGCATTGGTTGTATTAAATATCTCATCTCGATTTGTCATTTCACAGAATAATCCGCGAGGTTGGAAAACGACTGGGAGTTCCGGTGCACGTTTTCGGCCCCGAGACGCACATGACCGCAATTTGCGCGATGGCGCTGGGTAAAAAGGCAATTCCGGACCCCGAAGTTCAAGAATTCACAACCGCAAACTTTCTCCTGCCCTCGGGACAGCAAGTTGGGCCAGCTCTGCCCGCAAAAACTTTCTCTTCCTCGTGTGAAAATCTAGCGCAAGTCCAAAAAGACTGTACGGACTCTGCCAGTTCTAAGGACCTTTTCACCAAATCAACCAAGTCTATAGTTTGGGGCATGCAATCGAGAGCTGTACAAAGCATGCTGGACTTTGATTTCGTGTGTCGAAGATCCGAACCTTCCGTAGCTGCTATGGTTTATCCTTTTACAGGCGATCATAAAATGAAGTTTTACTGGGGACACAAAGAGGTGATTGAATTCAATCGACGTTTGGCTTTCGAATGATGAGTAACAATATTTTTGCGTTCAGGTCCTGATTCCCGTGTACAAACAAATGAAAGATGCGATGACCAAGCACCCAGACGCTGACGTGATGATAACTTTCGCTTCTCTACGTTCCGCGTACGACAGTACGATCGAGACTTTGAGTTTTCCGCAGATTAGAACGATCGCCATAATCGCCGAAGGAATCCCAGAAAACATGACGAGGAAAATCATCCTACGCGCTCATGAAAGAAATGTCACCATTATCGGTCCCGCGACGGTTGGCGGTGTGAAACCGGGTTGTTTCAAGATCGGGAACACCGGAGGCATGATGGATAATATCCTGCACAGTAAACTGTACCGACCTGGCAGGTAATGAAAACGAAATAAGAATTCAAATCCATCATGCTTTAATAATTCCTAACGTTTCAGCGTGGCTTACGTTTCCCGTTCCGGAGGAATGTCGAACGAGTTAAACAATGTAATTTCAAAAGCGTCGAACGGTGTTTTGGAGGGCGTCGCGATCGGCGGTGACCGCTACCCGGGAACGACTTTCATGGATCACATCATGCGCTACCAAAATAACCCAGATGCGAAATTGCTCGTACTTTTAGGCGAAGTCGGCGGAGTCGAAGAGTACGAGGTCTGCGAGGCTTTGAAAACCAAGAAGATCACGAAACCTTTGGTTGCTTGGTGTATCGGCACCTGCGCGAGCATGTTCAACTCCGAGGTGCAATTCGGCCACGCGGGTTCGATCGCCCATAGCAATATGGAAACCGCGACAGCAAAAAACGAAGCTCTCAAAGCTACCGGCGCTTACGTGCCTACAAGTTTCGATACCCTTGGAGAACTTATACACTCGGTTTACAAGGATCTCGTTGAACAAGGAACGATCGTTCCTGAACCCGAAATGCCACCTCCGACGGTGCCCATGGATTACAACTGGGCGAGGGTGAGGCGCAATTTTTCGAATTCACGGAGCATGAAAATGAGATGGAAAACTGTATCGATTATTTTTTTTAGGAACTTGGATTGATCCGAAAACCTGCTTCGTTCATGACATCGATTTGCGACGAGCGCGGTCAAGAACTGTTGTACGCGGGTATGCCTGTGACGGAAGTGCTGAAACAGAACGTCGGTATCGGAGGTGTCGTTTCGCTTCTTTGGTTCCAGCGCTGTCTTCCCAATATTTACTGTAAATTCTTGGAAATGTCGCTGATGCTGACCGCGGATCACGGACCCGCGGTTTCCGGGGCACACAACACCATCGTTTGCGCTCGCGCGGGAAAGGATCTCGTTAGTTCCCTCGTGTCCGGACTCTTGACCATCGTACGTTCAGTTTTTTCCATTTTTCTTTATGAAAAATGCATCGAGTACATTGACGTAGATTAGAAAGATGAATATTCAGATGCATTAAAATGCACGGATAAATTTGTATGGAATTCATGCATCGATGTAGTTGTAATCGGAATTCTTTTCTTTCAGGGCGATCGATTCGGCGGTGCTTTGGACGGCGCTGCACGCATGTTTTCCGAAGCTTATGACGCTGGTTTACATCCCCAAGAATTTGTCAATAACACTCGTAAAAGCGGCAAGCTGATTATGGGTATCGGTCATCGGGTAAAGTCTATCAATAATCCGGACATGCGAGTCAAGTTGATCAAGGATTACGTGATGGAGAATTTCCCGGCCAAACCGTTGGTTCAGTACTCTCTGGAAGTCGAGAAAATCACGACCGGCAAAAAGCCTAATCTTATTCTGAACGTCGACGGAATAATCGCGTGCGCTTTCGTGGATATGCTGAGAAACAGCGGGACGTTCACGAGGGAAGAAGCACAAGAGTACATCGAGATCGGCGCTATCAACAGTCTTTTCGTTCTGGGCCGAAGCATAGGATTCATCGGTGGGCTTTTTTTAAAATTTTGTTTAAATTTCTTGTGTAGTAATTATTTTATGTTTACAATTGATAACATGACTTTTTGTTTTAGGTCATTACATGGATCAGAAGAGATTGAAGCAGGGTCTTTATCGTCACCCTTGGGATGACATTTCGTACGTCCTTCCGGAACAGTATAATTAAAGCCCAATTTTCTGAGCGATGACATTCCACGTTCAGCATTTTCATGACGGAGGGATCAATTGTACATAGAAAAATGTAACTCGATGCAGCGCAAACTACGTAATAACAAAAGCACGGTGACCTTAGCTATTTTTGTGAAAACAAAGTATGGATTATTCAGCACCTTGCACAAGCAGCCCAAAACTTCCGCGATTAAGTGAGAGCGAGAGCTGATATATGTGTTGTATTTATGTATGTACGTATTATTATTTAAGCCCCTAACTAGGAATTTTTTATCAGAAATGGATGTCTCCAGTTGTACAAAAAATGAAATTTATCTAAACGATTATCTGATGACAAATTAACTTGTTGGCATATTTTTTTCATGTAGAAACAAATGAATGCAAAATAAATCGCCACCTTTGAATAAACGTTTCCTGGTCTTTCAGACATCTCAGACTCGAATTTTGTTTATTCATCGACTGTAAACAAAATTAATAAGTTTGTTCAAAAAAGCATAAATATTGAATATACATTTCATATTTATTAACAATTTTTACAAAAAGCGTATCAACATTATCAAGTTTTTCAACATCTTTATTTACAAAAAAAAGGCAAAAAATGATCCAACTGTTATAAAATTCGCTAAAACTCGTATTTACAATCGTCCAGCAAAAACGCGTGAAAGCTCATGATATATAAATCTGTATTTCTGCACTCGTGCATTTATCCTGAGATTGTGCACCGCGAAAAACGTTTAAAGCGTTGATTAATCAAGCCGAGCAAGCTGCAAATTGCACGACGATTTGCAAGTTAGGAAAAAAGGACCTTCCTGCCCAGGAAGAAAAGTCGACGCGATGATGTTGTAGGTTCCTGCTGGTACATCTTCCAGTTCCAGATACACAAACCCCGACCTAAAACAAATCATTCAAAATAACAAAATATAACAATTTATAAAATTAAAATTACCGGTAAAGTCCGGAAGTTTTCGATTTGAAAGCCGTGGGGCATTCCGGTTCATTCAGTTCAACTGCCACAATCTCGAACCCTATTTGATACTGCTTAGGTCCTTTCAAAATGACGAGCAAGAAATTATGATTGGTAGAACTTTGCAGGACCAATTGATACCGCGGATTGTTGACGTAGGTCGCTTGGTGATTTCCGCAACCCCCCGCTTTTATCCCTTTCCACTGGCCATCCGTTATCTACAATCAAACGTGATTACATTTCCATGTTAATCGCATATTTCTCCAGCTTTACCTCCTTCTGAAATTTGTAAGGTTCGGCTATTTTTTTCAGGCTGAACGGACACGTTCCATAAGCGCGCAGAGTGTAATAAATCGTGTTCGTTTTCTCGTACTGCGAAACGACCAAAGTGTACCTCTGCTCGCTCCCCGGCCCCAACTTTATCTTGCACAAATAATGGGGGCTGTTTATCCGGACCCCGTCAATATACGGAGGCGGATCATCTGGAAAAAGTCCATTTCTTAACAACGATTCCAAAATGCAGAATTTACAGCTTACGAGGGTAATAAACTCTTTTCCCATCGTTGCGATAAACTAGTACAGTGATGTATTCTTGGTTCTGGCGAAAATCCGCGATGTCGGTGATGTGTCGCGTGAGGAGGATCCAAATGGCCCCTGAAGTTTCCGGTTGCACCTCCAGGGAAAATTGGGGGTTATCGCCGATCGTGTAGCCATCTTTAACAGGCCCTAATCCCGCTCTCCACATCTGATGAATGCCGTAGGTGTAATTGAACAATTTGGGGTTCCAATTAAAATAAAAGACGTCGAAAAAGTGACAAAGGCTGTCGTAGTCAATCCAGAAGATTCCGTTGTCGAATTGCGACGCGGAGTCCGGATCGTATTGAAGAGTCTGCCTTAATTCCGGGGTCCAGTGTTTCCGGTCGAGCTCGGAAAAGTTCCCGCGCCAGCGCAGGTGCGACCACGGGTTTTTCAGCTGCAGCAATCTCTCCCCCTAAAAAACGATTTTTTTCATGAAAGCCCGCAATTGTTGACTGTTTTTTGGATTCCTTTGAACTCACGTGGGTTTTCCTCACGTCCAAAACTGCGTACGCGTGGGTTGGGACTCTGAAAATTGCATTTTAACAATTAAAATCAATCGCGATTTCGCGTGGGGTGTGAACATTTACAAGCCAGTTCGATCCGCGTCCGCGTTGGACAAATCGCCGGTCGCTACGGTGACCAAAACGTCGCCCTTGTGCAACCTCGAGAGGAGACTGTCGAACAAATAATCCTTGTTGAAATCTGGCTCGCTCGGTCGGATCGCACATCGCTCCGGAATCCAGCCAGTCAGCGCATGTAAATCAATGTTCTGCAATGGAAAAGGAGAAGATAAGAAGGTCGAAACAAAGAGAAACCGAAGAAATTTAACTGTCGGCGCTCACACTGTTGGAGCCCGGAAAATCGTAGCCTCCCATGACTTTCATGTAGGCTTTTTCCAGCAGGGAAATCCACAGTTCGCCCCGGTTACTCGAGTAGGAACAAAGCAGTTGGTTGCTCCTACCGACTGGCAACAAGTCATCGATTATGACCTTCCTCGGCACGCCATTAATGTGCAATTTCACCATGTACTTCCCTGAAAATAACAAGGATAAGAATAAAAAAGAAGCTGCGTAATTGTACATTTTCCACGTGAAAAATGAATACCAAAAGGATTGTAAATTGGTTCCTTGTTTCTGTTCTTCGGGTAAATAATCGACGTCACGAGACGTCGTCCGAATTTCTTTTCGTACTGCGCGCTCACTGCCAAAGAAGCGACGAAAGAGCAATCGGAAACGACCTGAAAAAAATTTCTTGTTAATCGACGCAACTTTCCCGTAACAAAAATCTCAGGATTTCAACAGACCGTCTGTTTTATACTAAAATAATCCACGTGGCTTCCCATGACCATTTTCGGGTCGGCGAAGAGTTCCTCGGGTCGACACCACCGAGCAAAGTCGGGTTTTTGCTTCGGCGCTAATTCCAAAAATCCGTCCGCGTCCGTGAACGGTATGGCGTACTGGAACTTCTCCGAGAGGTCGACGCTCATGAAAGGCACGAACTCGTTGTCGTTGATGTGCGAACTGTGCAGCAGAACCTTCTTTTCCTCGTCCGTGTAACCGCTCGCGCCACCCACGACCTTCAAGTGCATGCTGCTCCCCCGATGAAGAGGCGGTTTTCCTTCTCGAGCTGAAAGTATCCACCAATCAGACTTTACCATCGAATTCTTATCCCGTTATCAATTACCAGGGCTGGAATACGAATGAGGCACGTTGTTTTGCACGTTCTCGACGTCCGGCAAATTCGACTCTGGAACCGAAGGCAATTGCGGCAAAAGCTCCTCGACTGTTTTGGATTTTATTCCTTTGAGACACTCGGCTCGGTCCAAGGCCAGTTTTATAGTGTCCGTTAATTTCGTCTTCATTTTGGCATCGATGGTTTTCTGGAAAATTGGATAATTTTATTTGGGGATTGGGAATTTATGGGAATTCGTAATTACTACGCTGAGGCCGAGAGCGACGGCTTCGGTGTAGAGTTTCAAGGCGATTTCTTCGCATCCTGCTTCGTCCGCGTCCAGCGCTTGGGTCACGAGGAATTTGCATCTTTGTAATTCGCTCTCGTTGGGCTTCACCGTTTCATGCTCTTTAGCCTTTTTCTCTGCGACTTGAAAAACAGTTTTATTGGTAGTTTAATCATGATGAGAATCGAAATTTGATACTCTTACGATGACTTACTAATACTTTGCAGTTCCGTGATTCTGTGTAAATATTCGGAAATTTTGTCGGCGAGATCAAAGGCTGCGGAATCTTGGTTGAGGATTTTCACAGCTTGCCCGTAATAATACAGAGCTTGCTCGTGCTGTTCATTGGAATCGAATTGCACGGCGCGGCGAGCTGCGTCGAGCGCGTCTTCGAGGTTTTCGCTCATTTTCAGATTTCACTACGTCGAAAAAAATTTATTTTTGTCAATATTCAGGGTTTTCGTACGCGAACATTTTCGCCATTTTCGAGCAAGGCAGTACCTGTGTTGATTCAGATTAAAACGCATGTTATCGCTGTCAGTTGTCACTGACGACAATATTCCAATTCTGGCACTTTGAGGTTATGTCGTACGAACCTCGAAAAATAGTAGGTTATGTTAACCAAAACAAAACATCTCAACTTGACGTTTCGAAGGATTCGCGGAATCGCATTTGACTCGTTTCGACGCCGGATTTTCGCAAGTATTTCCAAATTTCTTGTTCGAATTAAACAAAACCTTCAATCGCCGAAATCAAATTTTAAAATGCACGAAATATTCGATTGACTTCGAGGATACTGTCGTAGATGTTTTCAGCTCGAAAAGCGGAAGAATGAACTTCCCCGAGAAACTCGGTTACGCGGTTCTCGCGTACTGGGGGTACAAAGTCGCTCGAAAAATCCACCGAACCTACAAAATCCATTTCTCGCACTCTCCTGGTCTCGATTTAATCTCCCTCGGAAGCTGGGGCGTCGTGACGTGCTGCCCGAACCTCATTGGAAACGCCTACGCGAAATCCCTCGCGAGTCGAGGATTCAACCTCGTCCTCGTCGGCACGAGCTCCGAAAAAATCCAGGTCTTCGCCGAAGACTTGGAATCGAAATTCAAAATCCAGACGAAAACAATCGAGCTCGGCATATTTTCCGGGCCGGAAATTTACGAGGCGATGGAGAAGGAACTGCTGAGCCTCGACATCGGGATCCTGGTCAACACTTTGAGCCTGTCGTACCCGCACCCCGAGTATTTCCTCGACCTTCCTTACAAAGAAAAAATCTACGCAAACATAATACAATGCAACGTCGTCGTGACGACGAACATGTCGAAAATCATCCTGCCGGGAATGCTGGAACGAGGGAAAGGAGTCGTGATAAACATGGCATCGAGCACCGCGATAATGCCGAGTCCTTTACTGACGGTTTTCGCAGCGACGAAAGCCTACGTCTTGAAATTCACCGAGGATTTGGGGGCGGAGTACAGGAAGCACGGGATCGTGTTCCAGTGCCTTTTGCCAGGAAGCGTCACGAGCCAGCCCAGCAAATGTTCCCCAGGTTCCTGGATTTTTACACTCTCAATGACATAGAATGACTCCGAATTTTCTAAACATGTATTTCATTCTTCAGGTTCCTGGGTATCCCCCACGCCCGAAACCTACGTCGAGAGCGCCATCCGAACCATTGGAAAAAGCGACGTCACGACTGGTTATTTCCTCCACAGTCTCTTCGTCGGGTTTTTCGAGCTTTTGCAAAAATGCTCGCCGGGCATCGTCGTCCGGATCATGACTAAGGTCATGGAGAGTAACCGAAACTGCGCGCTCAGGAGATACGTCGGATAATCTTTATTACTCTTCAATAAATTCTAGCAGTGTTCGCATGATGTTATTTTTCTTCGTCCAGGGGACAACCGCAAGATCTCGTTGCCGGCTTCGAAGTCGTTGATTTTGTTTCAGTCTCTTCCGTCATCGTTCTTTGCATACTCGTCGGCGACGTCGCGGTTGTCGAACTCGCCTCCGTCACCGTCGTCGGAGACGATGTGAAATAAATGTGGCACGTGATCTTCATGTACCCCTCGCTCTCCGTCAAACTCGCTCGAGTGTATTCTATCTGGGAAAACAAAATTGTTCGTCTAAACTTCGGATTTCGAGAAGGCGCACTTTCTGGAGTTGTTTTACCTGGAGCTGTAGGTACTTTTCGTCTACTCCGCCTCCGATCACGTGCATCACGACCTTGACCAGCTGCGGAGTCCGGTTCGTGCATTTGAAGCGGTTAACTTTCCCGTCGCTCGATCGCGGGAGCCAGAGCAGGAACGTCTCCTGGTACACGTCTTCTTCGAGGTCACTGCAGTAGTGCTCCACGGACGTGGTGAAGTGGTTCTCGCTCAACGTGTGCCACCCACTCACGATTTCTCCGGGCCCGATTTCGTCGTTGAACTCATCCGTGACCCCGAGCGACGAGTCCAGGAAATATCCCAGGAACAGAAGCACCCCGATGTTCATCTCGGGGCAAAATTCGCGAAGTTCTTTTTCAGCTCGCGAGGAATCCGGATACGTCGAACATTTGACGACGATAAAAGTCGGGCGATGAATTACTCGAGGTGGGAAAAGATAAAATTCCTGAATCGAACGAGGAATTTTTTTTCGCAGGACGGGATGAATCCGAGGTTCCACGCGGAGGACGATCGCCATTACAGGAATCCCTACGAGGATTACGAAGCTGGAGTGCACGGGAGTTTGGTGAACCCAGAGAACGACGTAAGCTCGATTAAATTTGACGGTTACAAGGATTTTGACATTGGAATTTTGGTTTTAGATTCGAAGCAGCTTTAAGGAAGCTCTGAAATCCTCGACGAG
This sequence comes from Zelostemma sp. ZL-2020, assembly GCA_022816865.1. Lineage (NCBI taxonomy): Eukaryota > Metazoa > Arthropoda > Insecta > Hymenoptera > Platygastridae > Zelostemma > Zelostemma sp. ZL-2020. Next base: position 35,712 of record JABFQM010000071.1, on the reverse strand, counting down.
GGCGTTGCTGCAGAAGTTGGAAAAGAACAGGAAGCACTGGGGAAATGACGATGGATCGATTTACACTGGGATCGCTGGTGTCGCTTATCTGTTTTACGAATATGGAAAATCTTCCGACCAGTCCGAGTACATTTCTGTAAGGATTCATCAAAGACGCGAAAACTTTGTATTCATCAAGAAAATCTGTTTCAGCGAGCTAAAGAGATGATCGAGCGTGCGGAGAAACCCAAAGGGAAACATTACGTGACATTTTTGACCGGGAGCGCTGGACCACTGGCCATCGGGGCGGTCATTTATCACCAGGACACGGACCAGGAAAAATACCAAACTTTTATTTCAAAGTACATTTCTTCCACCTCCGATACCGATTACTTTATAAACGCTGGTTTTTACAAACAGGTTGAAGTCTTTGAGCAAGTACGTGCTGGACGAAGGCAGCAACGTTCCCGATGAAATGCTCTACGGGAAATCTGGGTATCTTTATTCCCTGCTCTTCGTGAATTCCCGGGTATCGCCTCCTCCGATCGACGACGATCTGATAAAAAAGGTCGGGTTTCTTGTTGCTTCGTTCGAAACAAATGTTTCTTTAATCGAGGAATGTGAATTTCAGGTCATCGCGTCGATGTTGAAGTCGGGACGAAAATACGCCGCGGAAAACCGCACCGAGTCCCCGCTGATGTACGCTTGGCACGACAGTGAATACTTGGGTGGCGCTCATGGCCTCGCGGGCATTCTTTACCTGCTGCTGCAGGCAAGTCAATTTTTTCTTCATCACAAGCAGAGATAAATGATGCAGCAATTCACGAGCTCGATCGCATCAATATCTTTGTACAATTTTCACGTAATTTTATTTTTCGGAAATTTTAATGAGCTTCGATTCATTTCAGGCTCGGCAATATTTGACCCAGGAACAATTGGAGAAAGAACTCGAGCCTTCGCTGCAGTTTCTGTTGAAACAGAGGTACCCTTCGGGGAATTTCCGGTCTTCCGTGGGCAGCAGTTCCGATAGATTGGTGCACTGGTGTCACGGAGCGCCTTCGATGACGATGTTATTTTGCTTGGCTCACCAGGTCGGAGTCATGAACTAAAAGAAAAGGAATGGTTTATTAATTGGAAATTGTTCCCCAGGTTTTTGGCAAAGTAGAGTACCTGGAAACAGCTTTGGAGTGCGGGGAAGTCGTTTGGGCTCGCGGGTTGTTGAAGAAAGGATACGGAATTTGCCACGGAGTATCGGGAAACGCTTACACGTTCTTGAGCCTTTTTCAAGAAACCAAAGTATAAAATCCGCTGGGAATTGATCGACGCGATGACGTCACTCGCAGTCACTGCTTAACGTTCGGATTATTTTTAGGACGCGAAGTATCTGTATCGAGCCTGCAGGTTCGCTGAATGGTGCATGGATCACGGATCGCATCAGACCAGGAATCCCGATCGACCCTTTTCCCTTTTCGAAGGTGCTTTTTTAACATTTTTCGAATTGTGAGAATTGTGTTAATTTGTGTACATTTTTACAGGATTGGCAGGAACGATCTTCTTCCTCGTCGATGTTTTGGAACCTCAAAAAGCTAAATTCCCAGGGTACACGTTGTAGGCGAAAATTCAATTTTTTCTGCTTATCTGAAATTGAAATAAATCGAGGAAAGAATTTATGAGTCATTTGAAATGACGTCATGTTTTGATGCTACGTCATTTCGATATCCTTAATTCCCGCATAAAGCAATCGTGGAATGTTGCATCATTTTTCATTCTTTTTATTCTACATTTGAAATCATTAAATAATGAAACTACTTTGTATGTTATGATAATAAATCCTTGAAAAATTTGATTTGCGAGTGTTTAATTTTAAATGTTACAGCTCGGAAATTGCTCATGTTTAAATCCGATGTTTTTTAAAGTTGACCTATGAAATTCGTCTATGGACGCATACAAAACAAACTCACGCACACGAACGCGTGCGTATAGAGAGCACGGGCGCTGACGTCATTGCATTACGTCAGCGGCACCCCACCTTGGTTTTTAATTTCAAGAGTGAGTCGCCAGGGCAACGAGAAAGCAATTTTCCGATGAATGAATTCGCTTTGAGAAGAAACATCGGAACGTTCAATCATTCCGACAGATTCGTTCTCGAATAATGAAAGACAAAATTTGCAATGCGGTGTTTATGCAATTTTTTGAATAATTCTACAGCAATCCGCTCAACATTATATTACGCGGCCTTAAATTGAAAAAACAAAGAAATCAAATGTTATTTCAGGTAATGCATTAATCAAAGTTTCAAAAACATGTTCAAGTCTCGATAAATGAGTCGAGAATTCCCTCATCCGAGAATTTGAAAAACGGTGGAGAAATCGGCGCGGCGGTGAAGGCGCGAAGCTGCGCGCGAGGCGAAGAAGTGAGGTTATGGCGAAGGGTCACGAGGGGGCGCGAGGGGAGGGCCGCCATCTTGGCGATGACGCGCACTCGGAGGTCGTCCACAGCGTTCTCAATCCGAGCGATAAAAGTCGTATATCGCTGTCCCTTTCGGTCCTTGTCCCACCAATTCATTTCCCCATGTCGCGCAGTGTTATTCCGAGACTTCGGTCCCGCGATTGAGAACGCTGCTCGTCTCCACCAGTGACGAAGCCAGTGGAAATTTGACGTGGCTTCTACGTACATGCCCGTTTACCCACTCCGCAAGCAGCAACTTGGTGACGAGAAATACGTAACTGCTGGTAAGTACAGCTGGAAAATAATAAACAGCCGGGCATGGACCACGATGCTCGCGTTACAGCCGAAATCGGTGACTTCCATTTTCGGTGCTCGAACGCCTTCTTCCGCAAGATATCCCGCGAAATATGGCGTCCCGAGTAGTAAATGTTACAGTTGTCTCGACGGTAAAAGCCGGTCTCCGTGAACGACGTCGCGACGTTTTTCGTCCGGGTTTTCCCGGCCGCGTTCGACGCCGTTTGGAACTTTTCCTCGCTCCAGGGATTGTTGATATTATTTTTAGATCGCTTATGTAAATGACGCAGTTGCATACACGCTTTTTCATGTTATTACGAAAAGTATGTTTATTTTTTTTACTTTGTTCATACTTGTTTCGGCATTTTTGGATAAACATTTACTGACTTGGGCTTTTTTTTAGGGCACGAGGTCCCCAGGCTATGGAAAGCATGGTGGAGGAAAATGGATCCAGCGTAGACCCACTGGCAACGGACTCGCCGGGCGGCGAAGTGATGCCGATCGTCACATCGGTACAATCACTCAATAGAAATCATCAGCAAACTCATCACCTGTTAGCCTCCACCAGCATCGTGCAACTGACGCTCCCTGCATCAGGGACCACGCAGGTATACAGGATTTCTTCCTGCGTGTTCGTCCCCAGTCGAGAATGATCCGCTTCCTCTTTGTTTTTCGTCCTCGATCAATCGAGAGTTTTCTTTGGAAACCACTTTGCGTAATGTTGGTTTCGGTGTGGATAAGCTCTGAATTTAGAACCATTAAAAGCGATTTATTGCACTTGTTATGCTTGTAATAATTGAATTGTTTTCCTTTGACAGGTTCAATCGGTGATACAACCGAATCAGCAATCGGTTATACAAACCGCGACGAACATTCAACCCGTCGCAATTTCCAAAGGAAATGTCATACTTGTTAGTAAACCCAACTCGGTTATTCAGACGACGCAGGGAAGCCTACAGACTCTCCAGGTATAATTGTTTTGGTTTGTTGAATAGATTTTTGAATTATATTTATTGATTAGTGGATTATTGTTTGTAGGTTGTGGAAACGGGGAGTGATGACAGTTTATCGGACGAGGAATCTCCTAAAAAACGGCGTGACATCCTCACGAGACGGCCGTCGTACAGAAAAATTCTGAACGATTTAGGCGGTGGGGAGATAGCCGGTAATTCCGCATTTTCTGCTTTTGGTTCATCACTTTTTCATGCAAGAATATTGTCATTTGTTAGTTAAATTTTGGGGGATATTTGAAATGCGTACAGGTATCGGACTTTGCAGTCGTCGTGTTTGAAACAAACTGCAAAGGTGCATGTCAGTTCATACGATTCTAGCCTAGATAATTACATTCGCTTCGATTCATTATAAAAAACTAATTCTTTTCTTTCGCACTGCACAATGTGTTTTGTTTCACACTTTCATATTCAGTAGGATGCCATACCAAGATGCGAAAAATGTGCAATTTTACATTTCTATGTGTTGCTTTTTGATCTCATTATCCTAATTTGATGAGTTTTGCTTTTTTAATACTAAAATTTTCGAGCCTGGCAAGAGAAATACGTTGAAAATCGAAGAAAGGTTGATAATTTTGTTTCTATTTTTCGATTCTATCAGTTCGAATCTTTTTGTATGACCTGACTGCACTTTCCTCGTCGCGAAATTCAGCTACGAAAAAGCTGACATGCATTTTCCCGACATTTTTGCCATCGGTGAAAAACTTATGTAATTCGAGCTTATGTAATGCTCGTTACCCTTAGAAATCTTGCGTAATTAAGGGGTGATTACGCAACGCCGCGTTGGGCAAATTAATTAAGTTGCAAGGGAAAGAAATCTGCAGATGAATTGGAATTAGAAATTGTTAGCAAAATTTTAACGAAAGATTCGACTGATTGGGTGTTGCAGAGCCACGTTGTAACCCTTTAGAATCCTCCTCTGAATGCGACTCTAATGTGGACAGCGAGGTGTCTTCCCACTCGCTCCATTACCAGACAGGTTTGTTACTTTTTCTTTTGTGTACGTCGGACAAATGTCAAATCGTCCTTTTCACTGCTTGATGAATGTTTCGAATTTTTACGCTCTTGGTGTGGCATCTTCAGTTTTTATTTTCTCTAAATAAACGATTGGAAATGTTCCGAGAAAGAAAAAGAATAAGAAAGACGCGAGCTTTGAATGTCCGCAAGTTTGGAGTCGAAAAATTAACCGCTTTTGTTGGGTTTTACAGTTATACCTGCCGGGACGATTCAGATCGCGACCCAGGGCGAGGGCGTTCCTGGATTACACACGTTGACCATGAGCAACGCGGCGTCGGCAGGGAGCGCTATTGTACAATATGCTCAGGGTCAGGACACGCAGTTTTTTGTTCCAGGTTCGTTGCATTTTTTTTGGTCTATGCATAATCTTTTTTTCTGAAAATTAATTGGAAAATTTATAATTTTGCAGCACATACGGGTCATGGGGTCGTCGTCGAGGACGCGGCGAGAAAGAGGGAACTCAGGCTTATGAAAAACAGGTTTACACTCGATTGAAATTGAATTTCTTCTTCTCCAATTATGGATGGTGCTTGGAATAAGTGTTTTTCTTTTAGGGAAGCCGCACGCGAATGCAGGAGAAAGAAAAAAGAGTACATAAAGTGTCTAGAGAATCGCGTGGCTGTATTGGAGAATAGGAACCAGACTCTGATCGACGAATTGAAATCGTTGAAGGAACTTTACCAGCAAAAGAGCGACTGAGACTGGGGATTGACTCTAGTGTGTTACTAACCGATTCGCGTGCACTGCAAAGTCTTGTGGGGCAGCGCGAAAATAGTCACTGTCAAAGTGAAGCGCATCGATGCTCGCGGTCCGCACTATCGTAAATGTTGTTGCGCCGACAACAGTGATGTACATGCATTCGTCTAGATAAGTGTTTCTGTAAAATATTGTATTTATGTTGAATTGTGAAGGCTTGTGAAACTTGCAACTCAAGCGAGAAGCCAAAGTTAACATGGAACTGTTAAAGTTGCGGGCGAACAGACAAACGGCATTTTTCACCATTTCGTTTTATAAACTGTAACGATTTCTGATCAGATCGAAGATGATTTTAAACAACCGTTTAGAGATGATCTCGAAATGGGTTGAACATGTTTCACTTGAACCGAAAGTAAAAAGGCTCGGCAAGTTTGTTATTTCTTCTTTCTTAACCTAAAGGTTTGGGACGTCTCGAGCCACGCGTTTGTAAAATACAGATGTAATATAAATCTGGAGTGCCTTGAAGATTGAAGAACATAAAATGTATACATATAAATGAATATATGAATCTATTAGCGTACGTTAAGTATAGATGAAATATTTTTAAAATATTAGTTATTGAATATTATCGTGGTAGGCTGATCCAGAATTCTATCGAGTTTGTTGAAAATTTGCTTCTTTCGAACTAAACGAATGTTACCAGTGACAAAATTCATCAAATCTGCATTTACGTGTCACTTTGGAATTGTAACTTTTGAAAATCGTAGGCAAAAGGTGACGGTTTCGTTTTTGGGAACAAACTTTTTGTCTCACGTCTGCAGAAACTCGCTTACCTTATTCACGACTAAAATGTAATTATATGTATAGTATGTGTATATCTTGGTTGCCGCACTTATATTCTAGAGTATTGTATATAAATATGTGTATTTTTACATATCATTGGCCTTCTTGAGAAATATAGCTTGTAATTCTATTGAGTAATTGTAATTCTATTTCATCTTTCCCTGACGATTAACAAGACGCGGATAATTTATTGTTGACTGATATTTTTGTGTCATCGATTATGTATAAACTATCGTAAATGAAGATTTAAATATATGTATGTAAACTGTGCAATGAATGTTATATGCGTAATATATTTTTAAAACTTTTCGATATTTTATTTTGGTTCCATTTCTCGAGTGGAACTTTTGAATTTCCCGCTAAGAAACACATTGAATGTTGCGCACGCGCGTTGACGTGTACATGTGTGTGGCAAGCGCGCAATAACATTACGTTCTCTCTCGCTCGATGTGATTTTCACATTTTTGATAACAGAAACTTTTACTCTCGATCATTTCGAGTCAGTTTAAACGTGTTGGGAATTCCAATTTGTGATTTAATGCGCGTCAAATAAATGTGAAAGCATATGGTGCGTTTACGAAAAATTCATTATTACTTTTTATAGGTTAGAAATTTGAATCCAAACAAGTTTATGAACGTTCAAACGGTCGGTACTTTTGAAACGATGAATTAATTATTTAATAAGAAATATTTTCAAGTAATACCGCGTTTTTCGACTCCCCAGAAATCAAATTCGCCGTTCCTTTTTCGAAAAGTTTAATTCCTTACGAATCTTCAACGATTCTTACGACCTCGATTTCTATAATTGTCATTCGATCTTTTTTCAATGACATTGCAACCGACACGAAAAACATGAGATGAAATTGATATTTTTCTTGCAGAAACTCGCTCGCTCGCAAAATGGTTTCCGTAATTGCAAAAGTAAAAAACTGGTCGTTGCTGATAAAATCAGGGGAAATCGCCAACTTGAGTGAGGAAATCGAGGTAATATTTTCACCAAGTATTTTGTGAACGAATTTAACCGAGAATTGTCTCGTTTTAGAAATCAGTCTCCGAGTCCAGAAAAAGCTACGAACAACACCTCTGCAAGTTGATCCGTTTCATTGCACATTTTTGTGGCAATTCAGCAAACACCGGGAAAAGACAAGAAAATGATCTATGGCTGCTGGCGAACTCCATTTACTCCAACGTCGAGAATGTACCAACGACTCAGGAGCTTCTCGCGTCTCTATATCACATAATGAAATATTTGATCGAGGCGGAGCTTTACGAAGAAGCTAAAATAATCTGTGACAAACATTTGTTAGGTGCAGACTACTCGGTTTTTCCCGACAAGTACCTGAGCATTTCTTTCGTTTGGTTCAACGCTGCCAAAAGACTGCTGGAAAAACTGGGCTCCAAATTCGATAACAAAGACTACGAATTTCTCATCTTATGTATCGAGCAGGATTGCACTATCCTCAAAGCAGGATGCCTGAAGCACGTCAAATACATCTTGAGCAGATTAGCCGTGCACCTGGAAAGCATGAACAATGTAAAAAACAACGCAATGATAACGGATTTCCGGAAAACTGTACTATCGTACTTGGGAAGTCTGAATCTGTCGATGCCAGAAACGGAAAAGGAGGACGTTTACAAAAGGATCAGCAACATTATAAAACCGTTAATTTCCCGGACGATTAATGGAAAAGGAATTAACGAAGTAAAAAATGTCCTGGACGAATTGCAGCCCGTTTTGTCCAAAATCTTACGAAACGACGCGGACTACTATAAATGCCTGAATCTTTACTTCAAGCTCTGTTCCATAATTACACAACCCTTCGAGAAACTCGATGGCGATGCCGGCAAAAATGTCACGAAATACATTGAATCCATGAAAACTATCTCCGCGATTCCTGGAATGGACAGCGCCGTCATGGTCAACAGCGTCTCCGCTTACGTGCTCCTCGAATCTCTCTGCGACTGCTGGACTTCGATGATAAAAAGCACCGAAAACCGAGGACCATTCAAAGACTTTTTCACCAGTATTTTCGACCTGGCTTGGCACGCCCAAAGCATTCTGAAAACCAAAAAAACTGAATCCTGTTGCTCGCGACTGTGCGAGGTCAAGGAAGATTTGTACAACCCAATCGTGTTACAGCTCCGGGTCCTGTCGACGGCGTGTAAGCTGTTCGATAAACCCTTCTACCCGGACATTCTCCTCCAGGCAGTCGAATTCATCCTGGACATCGTCTCGTCGATCTACACCCTGAAGCAGAAAAACTGCAAGAACTGGAGCGCCGTTTGGAAGTCGACGAAGCTCTACATTATCCGATTCGGCGATCTCTGTCGCGAGGAACACCCGGAGAAGAGCGTCGATTTGTTTTCTCTTTTATGCTCAGCTATTGTGCACCTCGAAGAGTTTGACTCTGGAAACGGGGACTCGGAATCCATCGTCAACGCCTTAAGAAGACTGGCCCACGTTCACTACACGCAGAAGCGGTACGAGGAAGCTCTGGTCACCGCTGCCTTCGGTTGTCTTTTCAGCGCTGGAAAACCCGACTCGAAAGTCTTCAAATTATGGCGGGGAATCAAGCGCGACTCTCCCGAAGAGTTGAAGGTCATTCCTTTGGCGGATTTCATCATCAAGAACTTGGACAAGATAGAAGATCTCGGGCTGCGGATAAATTTGGCGGATTTCGACTTGAAGGAATTGTGCCTGGCCGAGATTCAGGCGTTGCTCGAATGCAAAGCGGATTTAACATCCGCGATCATCGCGGTTCTGGGGGAGATCGAAATTTACGAGAAAAACTCGTTGTGCTACATTCGAGGGGTGGAGCTTTTGGGACTGCATGTAGCGAACGCGCAGAAAACGTGCTCGATTTCGGGTTACGTGGAGAAAGCGCGGTGTAAATTAAGGGATGTAGACTTTGAAGCGCGGAAGACGTTGTGTCAGGAAGCGAATTTGGATTTTTGCGCTTTCGTCGATGAGCTTAACCAGAATAAGATGAAGACGGAAGAGGAAATGAAGAACGTGAACGTTGCTCTGCGCGCGACGAAAAAGGCCCTGACTGAGGAGGAAGAGGAGAACGCTGTGCCTTTTTATTCGCTGATTAATGTCAGGGAAGACATGAAACTCATGAAAAGTTTGAAGACGGCGATGGAAAAGTGGAAGGAAACTTTCAAGAGTAACTTTGTATGTCTGATTATTCTCGGTTTTCGTGTCGATCGAATATTTATTCAGTTTTTAATTGCAGGATATCGTTGTTCAGGGATGGCAGCCGAAATTTACCCTGAAGATCATCACGAGTGCCGGGGAATTTGCGAGACTCCATAATTTTTATGAGTGCGAGTTGCTCGCTTGGAAGTTGGCTTATAAATTGGCTGATGCTTTGAACGATAAACAAGCGTGTATAGAAAGTACGTTTTTTGCAGATGTTGCGAAATGTTCGTTGATCAACTGTAAATCAATGAACACTCATTTTTCAGTCGTTGGACGTTCCATTTCGTTGAGGTACATCAGGGAAGACTGGATCCAGAAAGCGCGGGAATACGCGGAGTCGTTGATATCTTCCCGAGAAGAAGAAGACGTTCGCGCTGTCGCTTCCTTCTGGATCGAACTCGCAAATCTTCATTTCCGGCGCAACCAGGTATAAATCTAATATACATTTTCGGTTTTTAAATTATTTTTGATTACATGAATCTTTTTCATTTTCCAGTGCAAAGAGGCCACGCAACTTTTGAACAAAGTAGAAAAATTACTGGAATTGGGTATTGATAGACACCCTGTTATGCATTTGCAACTGCAACGAACCGTGATGGAAAATTATCTAAAGGTCAAAGACAACGCGAACCACATGGATTACTCGCACGACGTAGTCTGCACATTCTACGCCATTCTCTGTCTGTACGATGCAATGGAGCGTCCAAAATGTACCGAAAATTACGTTGTCAAATTAAAACGCGAAAAGTATCGCGGAAACTAAATTCGATTCTCGTTTTTAGGTGATATCAGCGAAGGATTTCCTTTTGTCAGCGCCGTCTACTGTGACGTACTTTCTCGCTTGGCCATGAACATAAACAGTCTCCTTGGCTATCGCGAACTCAGCGCGCATCTAATCAAACAATTAGAAACGGTACAAAAATTGTCATCGACTCTTCGAGTCGCTACAATTCTGAAGGACCTTTGTTTTATCGACATCTTACGCACCCAATTGGATGACTGCGAGGTTAAACTGGCGGGGCTGGAGCACATTCTTGACCTCGAGACAAATCAACGCCCGACGCGACAAAAACCGAAGAACCCGAGGATCAAATGCGAGAGTTCCCCGACTTCGCCCGTCCGCGACGCCGGCGCTTTCGTCAAACGAAACGGAGCTTCTCCGATACTAGTTAAAAAATCCTACGATGAGCCGAGTTTCCTGGATCACGGCGTCGCCTGCAGTTGCTACAAATGCAAAAATTACGTTTATCAGAGTCTCGTTTTCAGCGCTACTCACATTCGAGCACAATTGTACGCTATGAAAGATTCCAAGCAAATGGCCATCAAGCACTTCCAGGGCGCGATTTCCCTGAGGACGATGTTGCTGAAGAACGAATTGAAGGTGCTGAAGCGGAAAAAAGAGAGTCCCGAGGAGAGGTCGTTTTGGCTGTCCCCGCAGGCTCTTGCCGACTGGGTGTACTTTTTAATAGACTTCAGTCGTTTCATGAAAAAATTCGAGAGGAATCGGGTAGCGCTGGATCTGGCCAAAGAAGCAATGGAAATTTGCGACGAGTACCATTTGGAGTCCCATGCTGTTTACGCGACTACGGAGGAATATTTGGCAGAGTTTTATTATTCCACGGATGATCACTTCAGTGAGTTTTGAGTTATTGGAAGAAAGTTAATTCGGTACTTAATATTCCTTTTTTTCAGAATTCACGGTGCCGTTAATAGAGGACATCGACGTCCAGGATCTTTTGCAGGAAAATAATCCAGCGACGGTCAATTGTGCTACTCCGAGTCCTAGGGCGAAATCGAAACTAGTCTTTGAGAATGTTGAAAAATTGGAGCCGAAAAGCAACTCGCGTAAATACCCCATGAAGAAGGCGCTGCAGAAGGCGTTGGAAATGAAATCTCCGAACGCGCTCGGCGAAGAAGCGAAGGAAGCCAAGTCATCGGCAATTGGAAGGTTGAAATCTGGCATTGCTTCTGATGTTGTCGGCGAGCTTGACAAGCTTGTAAAGAAGAAAATGGGGAGAGTCGAAAAGAAAAGTTCGATGAACGACCTGAAGACTGCGACATCGTCGAAAAGTTCCAATTTTATACCAAATGTTAAAAGTGAACCGCAATCCGTGCCTCGTATTGTTAAACAAAGAAGTAAAGTTACGGTAATTGACGAGGATGAAAATGTGAAGGAGGCAACGAGGTTGATGGATGGTCTCGTCATCGACAAAACGCCAAATGTAGCAAATAATTGTGCAGAATCGCAGTCGATTGTTCGAAGAAGCGCGCGTAACGTAACACGAAAGAAGAATTGAATTTATATAAGTTTAGTCAATTTTAATAAGATACAATTTATAAGAAAGCTCAAATGTGCAACGAACTTTTGTAAGATACTGTTATTTACGTACTTTTTTAGTGATAAATATAACGAATTGATTTTTCATGAAGTGTTTCATTTTACTAGTAGATTAGATAAGTAGGGAAGTAATGGGATTAATTTCGAAGCCACATTTAAATATGTTTTTATTGATAACGCTCAATACAAAATGAATTTTATCAGCACCAGAAGCATGAAAAGAACAAAAAGAACATTTTTAATTGTAAGCTTAATTGCGTTAATTATAGATGGTTCAACTTGCATTTCTATTTCGCCGTTTTTTTGATAAGCTGCTTGATTAATTTCTCATTAAAATAAATGTTTCCAACATTAAAAAAGATGCAGACAAAGATGCAGCATTATTTGTTTGTATGTTTACTTGCATTCGATGACGGAAACATTCATTTGCCGGACAGTCCATGCCAAAAAAATTCAAAAGTTTTGGATTTTCAGTAACAAAAAATACGATATCCCTTCTTCATTATATTATAAATTTACGATTCTTTATAAAACGTGCAAAAATTCAAGTACATATAAAAAGTAATGTAACATATGTTTAAAAAATAAAAATTTCGCATCATAATATATGTATGTACAAAGCTGTAAAGCAAACGTTTGCTCAGAAATTTTGTCAATATTTATCTGGTAAACAGGCAAACTTTTTACACAATGTACATTACAAATTATTAATGCCCATAGAGGTTGCTAAAGCGAAAATTCGTTAGTTAAAGTAGAATTACGTGAAAAATACAATTATTTTAGAGTCAAATTCGCAACTTATTCTTAAAGTATCACATAATTCCTTCTGAAACGATAGTTATGTGAATTCAGAATGTTAATAAAATTTGCGTCTTTTTCTGTCAACAGTTTTTGAGATCAAATGATAAAAGCTCACAAATCTTCACCAATCAAGTACAAAAATAGACTGGAACATACATCACATACTTAAATACTCTACAATATTGATTGGAAAATCCCAAGATTTGTTCGTTTTTAAACCTGAAAAATTGTCAACAGAATGCAAAAAATAAGGCACATAGTCTACAATGCATACACAATTTTTCTTTGATATGAAACTTCTCAAGTAATAAAAAACATCCGGTTCAATTGGTTCCTCAAAAATACACATCTTTCGATGTAAAACCAAAAAAGAAACGAAAATCCGTTCTTACAAAACTAAAAAAGTTATTCCAGCAAAAAAATGGAACTTCTATGCATGAAAAGAGGTAAAACTTTAGGAGAAACTCTATGTTTCATCTACACAAAATCTTATTTTTCAAAACCGTTTGGCACCAGGTCGCAAGTGAAATAAAGAACAAAAATCACAGTCTACAAATGAGTGTAGTCAAAACTCGCATGCGAGTCAAAGGACTGAGTGAGCCTCGAAGCTTTCATCGCATCCTCCTCTGTTTTCGCGAGTTCCATCAGTGCCAAAGCCCCGAGCCACTTCTGGTTGTCCTCTGAATGTGGCAGCTTCACCGTAATCTCTTCCTGTCTGATAGGAATAACTTTACCATTGGGGTTTTCAGGCAACGGAGGCAAATGATTATTATCATTGCCACTCGAACTCGCAAGCATCAAGACAGTCGGTCTCATCTGGTTCTCGCTGGGGAGACTCATCGGAGTGCTCACTACCACAGGAGTTTCTCGTGGCAAATCATTGACCCGAGTTGTAAAGTCTTGTACTTCTTCTTCGGCAGTGGGAACACGATCGACGTCGAATTCTCGGATCAGCTGTCTTTGTTTCATAACTTCTCCTGTAAAAGAACAAAGGTTATTTTAATATAAAATCACAAAAAACATTCTTAAAATCCACTTCCAAAATTAATTTACCATACTTAACATTCTCGGCCTGAGAATGCATAACCATGACCTGCTCCATTTCCCCCAAGTCCTTGGAAGAGTCCAAAATCGTACATTTCAACTCCTCATTCCTCGTCGTCAAATCATCCGGTTGAACGTCCCAGCAAAGAGGTTTCGCGAGCTGCTGCTGTTCCAGGCAAACTTCCCGAAGCCACCGTTTCTTCGGCTGCAGTCGATCGAGTGGCCTGCGCACCGGCGTCACCGGCATCTTTGGCACCGGCGGTTCCTCGTCCTCGGAAGTCTGCAGCATTGCGCAAGGTTCCTCGTCTTGGCTCTCGTCCTGGCTCTCTTGACTCTCGTACAATCTCTGCGTCGGTTTACGGTCCAGGTTTTCTTGTTCCCCTTCCTCGTCCATCATCAAACCCTTCCTGGACTTTGTCCGCTTGTGACTTTCCATCCCGCTCTTCCACTGCTTTCTTTTGCGCTCGCTCTTTCCTGGGGTTTTGTCTTCTCGCTCCCGAGACGTTTTGTAACGCTCGAGCCATCGCGCAACGTCGTGCGGTACTTCCGTGTTTCCCGAAACAGGTTTCAGAACGAAATCGTCGGAGCGAGTTAGAGTCGCGTAAGGATGTTCCGGGCAGTGTCTGTTTGCGTGGGTGAAGCGCATTTCGCAGCCTGTTTCCGTGCAGAGGAAAGGTTTTTCACCGGTGTGCAATCGCTGGTGCGTTTTTAGTTGCCCTGACTGAGTGAACGCCTTTGTGCAGCCTGGATAATCACAAGGGTACGGTCTTTCGCCTAAAAAAAGGAACTTTTTAGTTGCATGAATTACAGTGATAAGGAAATGAGTAAATTCAGGTATTAATGTATTAGTTAATGAGTTCATTAAAAAAAGTCGATTACTAATGACTTGTTGACAATTTTATCGTAATAATTCCATGGTTTCTCGTAATGGAAATAGTTTTACGATAAATGAAATTGAGGAAGAATAGATCGAAAATAAATTTCTGCGAAAAATTATAAACAATGAGGAATCATTCAGCGAGTTGGAACAAATGAAGGATCGGTGCAGAAATGCGACGTTCAAAACAGTACCAAGAGTCAATGAAACTGAATTGAATGAACGGGTTATGCAAAACAATGCTTTTAAATAGCGGGGCAACATGGCGGTTGGCGGGACGCGTGCAGCACGCGCTCGTGTTTTTAACCTACAAAAACAACGTTGGTCAACGTGCGTCATCGAAATTCATGCGTTTCCCACGTTTTCCCGCCAAAATGCCGGTAAAGACAGAAGAGACGGACAATTTTGCGAAATTTTTCCATCGTCTTCTTTTGTTACCCCGAAATCGGCAAAAAAATTGAACAGAAACATATTTACCCGTGTGAGTGCGAAGGTGTGCTTGCAAACTTTTCTCGCGGGGAAAAACTCGATGACAATGAACGCATTTGATGCTACTCGGGGAGGTCGAGCCAACGGCGCACAGCGACCTCAAGGCATCCGACCTGGGTCTTCCGCGGCGATGCAGCTGATGCGACTTTTGGCCGAAATGCGCGTTCCCGTACTCCGGAGACGAGCATGAACTCCCGGGGCTCAAATTCGCGTTACGCGCTTCTTCGCCCCAATTCCAAGGGCACATTTGGTACATTTCGCACATCGGTGGACTGCACGGCAGAATTTCTTCCAGGGCGCGATCCCGCTTCGGCGTGTTCATTTCTACGCTCGATCACGTAATTTTCCAAAATCGAAGATTTTACGGGCTCTTTACATACGCTTTTATTGATAAATGTTTATAAAACCGGTCGGCAATTGCCGCGCACTTGTTTCACTACCGCGTGCATTTGTAACCGCCAAAATTACGACAGTTCGGCGTTCCGAGAGATGGCGCTGCGAACAAAATGGCGGATCGTTCGGATCGTTCCGATGTTTCGCGAATGAAACACAATGGATGTTGTCCTTGTCTTATCACCTCGCTCTGCCATTGGCGCTTTTTTGCCGTCCTTGTTGTTATTGTTGTGATTTTGCCATCGTGGAGGGGCGCAAAAAAGGAGAAACCATTGTATTGAACACACGCGCGCGCACACGTACGCGACGTGCAAGCGTGTTTACGTTTATTGCATAGTCGCGCGTGCATAACATTGTAAAACGACGTAAAGTCACACGCTTTATGTCTCTAGCATTTCCTGCATTTCGCGCATTGTCTTTATTTTTCCGTTTCTCGTCTCGTCTTCTGCATATCTCCACGTTCGTGGCGACATCTGAGGCTCGTGGGTTTTTAATAAGTTTTTCGCTGCTTCACGCACGACGTTTCGGAACGTGTCGAAGCGTGTACGTAATTTCAAACGGTCGCGAGGATTTGCCAAGATCGGCGTGATCATCACCGGGGATGAGGCTACGAAAACACGAGCTTTTCGTCCGCGGTGTTACCGCGAATCATTAAATTCGAGGAAGTCGAAGGAAACGAAAACGCGAAGCCGAGAAAGCCTCGTCGCCGTCACAGAACGAGCGGCTCCCCGTTGTTTTTCGATAGCAACCAGGATACGATAAAATGGCCGACAGCTGGACACAGAACGTCGTTTGCCGGTGAGAAAACTTTTCGATCGAGCACGCAACGATCTTTTCCCCGCCATTGTCACCCGAGCTTTTTCACTCGCGATCGACGATTTTCCCAATTTTTTCGATCGCGATCGTGCCGGCGAGTGACGTAAACACGACACTCGCTATCGGACGTTTTTTCCTTGGAAAATGAAAAAAAGTAATTTATTCAAATGAAATCGCAGTTTTTCAATCGTAACTTTTGCCTCGGATTTTTTTTTATCATCGGGGGTTAAATGGCATTTTCTTTACTGAAAACTTTGATTGATTTTCAGGTACTTCAAAAATGGAATGTGTCGAGAGGGAAACAATTGTCGGTATCGCCATGCCCAAGTTCCCCAGGATTCAGGGAACATAATGAATTCGGAGAACGTCGCCTCCACGCTACCATGTCGCTTTTTCAAGCAGGGTACATGCAAATTCGGCGCCCAGTGTCGCTTCAGTCACAGCGCGGAAAGCCAGTCCAGCTCAACGTCAGAAAACTCTGCCTCTGAAACTCGCACATCCATCAGTTTCGACTCGAATAACGAATTAAAGTACACCGCAGTTTCCGAGTTGAACAGAGAAACAATTTGTTGGTTTGTTTGTACTTCCGAATTTATAGAAAAGTTTCTTTTGTAGCAGCAACGGCGAAGACACGGAATGGGCACTGGCGCCGGAATTTGTACCTTCGACTTCGGTGGCGGAAGAGTATGTCGAGGATGCTGGATCGTCGCCACCCATATCCTACGCTCAGGCGGTGAATGCGAATGCGGGCCAGGGATCGCACTCTCCGACGGATCCTCTTTGTCCTTACGCGGAAGCCAGCGGTGTCTGCAAAAAACTCGACTGTCCATATCTTCATGGCGACATTTGTGATCTCTGCGGCGCCGCGGCTCTTCATCCGTACAACGAGGAACATCGAAAAAAACACACAAACGTGAAAGAGAAATTATACTCTGCTATCGAACTGAATCTTACAATCTGTAAACTACATGTTGAAATATTTATTCACAGGCTTGCGTGAAGCAGCACGAAATGGACATGGAATTGTCTTTCGCTATACAGCGTAGTCGAGAAAAATCCTGCGGCGTTTGCTTCGAAACGATAATGGAGAAATCAACGGGAGAGCAGAGGTTCGGGATTCTGCCAAATTGCAACCACTGTTTCTGTTTGAGTTGCATCAGGAAGTGGCGGCAGGCTAAGCAGTTCGATAACAAAATCATTCGAGCTTGTCCGGAATGTCGCGTGCCCTCGGACTTTGTGTGTCCCAGTATCTATTGGGTTGATACGAAAGAAGAAAAAGAGAAATTGATCAACGATTATAAAGATGCCATGAGGTTGGTTTTCCAGGCAGAGCTGATACCGAGCTGCTTATTTTTTATAGAATAATTCGGCATTAGAAGACAGTTGTAAATGATGTACAAAAAACAAAAGAGATATAATTTTAAGAATGTTCTGACGTTTTTCAGTACCAAAGATTGTAAGTACTTCAATAAGGGCCGTGGAAAATGCCCATTCGGCAACAAATGTTTCTATCTTCACGCTCTACCGGATGGAACGAAGAAAGATGTGGGTCCCCCAGTTCGTCAGCGTCGCAGCACTGATGCAGACTTTGACTTGTTCCGCGTAAGACGAGCAATTTTCTTTTACAATAAATGTTTCTGGTAAAAGAGAAGAAAGAAAAGTTGTAAAATGTTGATGATGTTTTTAGCAATTCCTTTGGGACTGGATGGACGAGAGGGGTAACTTGCGGCTGAACAATTTGGACGAACTGGAAATGATTCACATTGGCTCACTCTCCGACGAGGACGAGGACCTGAGCGATTGGTCCGAGTTAGAGATGTGAAAATATTCACGCGTTTCGCTGTTCTTTAGATTAATGCAAAACAATGTCAGGTATAAGCCGTGCAAATTTCCAGCTGAGCCGAGAGTTTGACCGCAAATTTGCCAGCTTTTTTGGTCCTCGTGAGATTCTTGATCCTCTTTTTCTTACTTTAGTTTCCGAGGATCCAATCGGCACAATCAAAGTTACTGTGATTCGATCGTAGAAAATGTACCGCAATTTTCACGCGGGATTTCATCGGGCTTTACTGTAATACTTGAAAATGCATAGACAGAATCGTTACTTCGTTTTTACTTTATTCCGTCGCAGTGTTGGAAAGTACGAATCCCAATAGTTTCTACGATCAGCGATATTTTCGTGCTCGAAATTGCGTGCGATTTGGTGCTCTTTACTATTTCTCTCATGTAAATTTATTGTTATCGCGATTTTCGAAACGAATTGTCAACTCAATGATATGATCATTCCAAAATCTACCGAGACAGGAATAAACCGCCACTTCACCCGCAGATTGAGAATGTCGAGCGTCGTTTTTTATGTCAGTTTCCTTTCTACGTTAACTCGATTTTACATTTAGAGCGTATTTTTTTTAACAGTGTAGAATTATGAAGTTATTTTTGCTTTGAATTGAGCGGAATGTTACTGTTTTTTGTTGACGCAAAATGAATATTGTTGCCTCTTTTATTTTACTTTTTGAGATTAAATCGAATGTGTAAATCTGACATCCTGATATTTATGTTTTGGCGCATGAAACAGATTTTATTTCGGGGAAAATGCAACTTTGTTTATTATAATTATTATTCCGACAAAAGGCGAAAAAAACATGTTTGTACAAAAAAGTTATTCAGAAGTATTTTTATTTCTTAAAAGGATATAATCGACGATTAATAAATATCGCATATTATGCATATGTTTCAATACTTAATTTATTTCGTAACTAAGTTCATCGCAAGTTATTAATATCTCTTTAAGTGTAAACACTGATATATAGATGCAACGGTATAAATAAATCTATAAGTATAAGCCTATAAATTACACAAAGTTTTTTGTACCGGAGGCAAGTCCATGTATTTCATACTAAGGCCCCTGTTTAGCATCCAATAAATTTTTTCCTTGAGCGAGAGTTTCGTCATCGAATTATATACAAAAAGTTTCATACCGTCAAGGCATCAATCTACATATTTTTCCAAAAATTCTAAAATGAATTAACAATTTCGCAAGATGAAAAATACTTATAAAAATAACGTCGGAGTCTTTGGCTCTACATTGTATTTTTTTAAACCTCAACGTATACTTTGCTTGCAATACTTTTTACTGTATTCATAGCAATATTCAAGCTGCAAAAGTATTAATCAAAAGTTAATTTCCAGGTTTCACCGGG
The DNA here is from genome assembly GCA_022816865.1 of Zelostemma sp. ZL-2020. NCBI lineage: Eukaryota > Metazoa > Arthropoda > Insecta > Hymenoptera > Platygastridae > Zelostemma > Zelostemma sp. ZL-2020. The sequence goes on along the minus strand of JABFQM010000071.1, from coordinate 16,268 downwards.
AGTCATAAAACTGCCCAACCTTCCTTCTCTGCACCTGGGGATTATTGCTCTCTGTCTGGGGCGATTCCCCAAGACTCGCTAGAGCAGCTGCCATCTGATTAGCTTCTTTGCTTTTCCGAAACTTTGTAGAATATTTATAAAAGTCTGACATCTCAAAAGGTTTCGTGACTTCGCGGTATGGCTGGTACTTTCCCGGATGAACGATCGTGTGATTCGTCGGCGAGTGCAAAGGTATCGTAATTTCGTTTCCATTTTCCTGTTGCAATTTTTCTTTCGATTCCGCTGGGATTTCTAGCACCCGTGGTGGCTCGTAATAACGACTCGGTATCCGAGGTGGAGGTTCGTCTACAATTTCCGGAGCTCGTCGAATTTCCCTACAATAAAACAAAGACGTTATACAATGTTTGTAAAACAATGCATTTTTGTAAGTGACTGCATTACGGGATTCGAACAGCAGCTGCAGGGTGCTCTTTGTGCGAATCATAGCGACGCTCGGAGCGAATCGATCCCGAAGGGCGCAGATTCGACACCGGATGTGGAGCGTAATTCGTATCCAGCGACGTCTCGTACCAGCCTTTTTCTTTCCCCTTGCGACTCGTTTCCCCAGGCTCGCTTCGTTCGTCCGGAAACTGCCGAGCCTCGACACTGCCCAAAGACTGCGTTCGGAGAATTCGATTGGACGGAATAATCGGTGGCTCCAAATTCACAACCTGCAAAGTAGAACAATTAATATTTCGTTTCAACTAGGTTTTCAATTAAAGACTGCTTTCTTAACCATTTTTGACACCTGGGTCTGACGCAGATTCGAGGAAGAATTTTTCGGTCCGCAAGTCACGGTGTGATATCGGGACTGAACCTCGGGGAAGTTTTGCTTCCTTCGATCGAGACTACCGAATTTCTCGATGTACTTGTCCTCGGGGTACCAGATTATTTCGCCGTTCTGGCGAACCCAATAACCTGGGGGAGTGTAATCAACAGTGTGCTGTCGCGGCGCGGGCGGGGCTCGTCCATCAACGACTGATATCGCATCCTGATCTCGTTTCTGTCTCGGTAACGGCAATTGTGGTGGGATTTTGTTACGGTAACCGTGGTAATCTAAAGACTGCGGGTATCTCTGCGGATAGAATTCATCGTTGCATTGCAGCTGACTCGATTTCTGATGAATTTCGTTGTCCAAATACCTGAAAATCAATATTTTAAGAAATCCAGAACGCGATTTACAAACGCAGTCGGAAATGTCACCTGTAGTCCGAGTACTGTTTCATTCCATCGCTCTGTTGAATATCTTGGGAGTGCCTGTACAATCTTTCGTCCTCGAGAAAACTGTTGGGAATAAGACGCTGCGATCTTTCGTCATATCTCGCTTGTCCCCGCGGACTCGTATTCCTGACCGCGCCCTGGGACAAAGTGCGGGCGCGAAACTGATCGGGCAGGATGTAAACATTGTTGTTGATGTTTTGCTCATCGATGTATTTAGCGCTACCGTAACGATCCACTGGACTGGAGGCAAGGTACGGGACTCGATTTCCAAGGTTTGGAGGCGTGTAACGAAGACTCGGATCCACGTACTCCGGGTATCGACCGTAACTTTGTTCCGAGCCCAGCGGACTTAAACTCACACCTCCATGCTCGTGCAATGGCTTCACATGGGTTTCGCGTACTGGGAAATAAAATTTTAATGTATAAAATGGGTTTTGGAAATGCATCGAGTATTTTCAGCAAAATGCGTACGAGATCCCGTCAACGGTGGCCTCGGCTTTTTCGTCCTGTGTTTTCCTTGTCCCCCGTACGTCGAAACATGCCGAGAGCTCGTTCCCTGCATAACAAAATTCAGCCGTGCATCTAGTTCCTGTAATTTTCTCTGACATTGTTGATACAGTGATCGCTGCTTCCGTCGAAGCGCCCTGTCCTTGGTCGGGTCGTTTATAATTCTAAGCGCTGTTTCAGCTAGACCCAACTGTATTTGCCGCTCCAGTTCCAGTTCCTCCTAAAAGAAGAAAAAATTTATAACAATCTCATTGTGAACGTATTGAATTTGAAGACGTGGAAACGTTCGATTACAGCTTCAGAATTTTTGATCTTGTTGATATTGAGATTGAGATTCGGCTGGGAAATCGCGGCGGTGACCCTGTGGCAAAATGAGGGTGGCTTTTCCCCGGGTTCCAGCGGAGTTTCCGTCGGAAGAACCCCGGTCAATTCGGCTTCCGCGATGCATACGTTTTTCAGCTCGTTGCTCTTTTGCGCGAGCTTTTCCTCGAGAAGTTCTCGCCTTTGACGGAGCAATTGCAGTTTCGTCGTCAAAGCCTCGTCCACGCCTTGCTTCGATAGACTTTCGTTGCCTGCCATCACTGAAATAAAACAAGTTGACAATTATTGACAGTTTCAAAAATGGATTGTTGTGCAGGTAAGTCACAGAATACAAAGATTCGTATCATCGGATTTTATGAATGCGCCGGAAATGCAGTTTTACGATCGAAAAATTGCACTTTTTAAAAATTAATTTTGTATGTATTCGAAAAATAGTTACGGGAATTTTTTTTTTACTCACCCATATTATTGGCACTGTGGTTGCGATTTCAAACACAAAACGAAACGATATTCAACAAGTGCACGCGACTTGTTGACATCCTAATCCTTCGGTCAATGCACGCGAATTTTAGCGACATTCCTGCGAAATGGAATCGGTAAATTACGAATGTAAAGCCATTTCGGGCATTTGTTGTCCAGGTTAACGCGAACTTACCGATACGGGCGTTTTTGCACTCTTTCGGGTCGCCATAAAGACCTCGAGGTTAATTTTTTTGATCCTCTGACGACGCGACTATTGTCCTCTCGCATATAAAGAGGAAAAAAAATGAGGATTACAACACCGAAATACCCTGACACACATTCGGGCTTCGGAATTCAAAATCGAAAAAAATAGTCGAGAGTGATTGAAAGAGGAGAACGGGGAGGGGAAAAATTTACGGTTTTATCAGACAATTTTTAATTGACATTTCTTTTCCGTTGATTGATATTTTTATGCGTTCCGAAATGTTCTGTTTCGCTCGGATGAACCGGAGTAAAAAGAGAACAAATATCGGAGCTTCGAAGAGTTCGTAAAGTTTCTTATTTGCATTTCGGAGTATATCTGTCTTTCTCTATCGTGTCGAGTTAAAAAGAGATAGAGAAAATAATTGCAGGTTCACTCCCCCCACTCCTCCTGCAGATTTGTCGCAAGTAGGTACCTGATGTACCAATATTCGCGTTTCTACTTTTACCAACGTCTCTGCTTCACCTAACGCCCCGTAGACGGCGCCACTTGAGAAAATAATTTTGGACGAGACGCTTGTAGTGACGCAAGTGTGCGTGAAGTGTTGCACGCGTCCATGTGTGCGCATGTGTGTGCGTTCTGCGTGAATTTTCGCAGGTGGTGATTTCGCCCAGGCATCGCCGAAACTCGCGAGAAGCGTCAGTCAATCCGAGCCCCCGTCGTGCGAAAAGTCGAAATTGCACGTTCGCGAGGCCGTGGGCGTATCCCAAAATCACGGAAAAAATCGTCCCCGCGATTTATGAAACATTTGTCCGGAGTGAGAAACGGATGTAAGGAACAAGGAGAGGAGAGAAAGCGCTTGTCCTCATACAAAAGGGAATCTCGAAAGCACGGTAATGAGATTCGCTTGTCAGTGAATCTAGCAGAATAAACCGATCCCGGATGATTCATTCCGCATTCGCCGTATCAGATCGCACCGCGAAAATGGGTTAAAAAGTCATGGAATATTTATCGCTCGGTCATTTGTAATCTTCGATTTTTGCGTTTCAAGCTCGACGCGTGACACTTCTCATTTTCGCTCGCGAAAAACTTGTTTATTTCATGTCACAAAATCAACGACACATTTCAAATAACTGCAATTTTATTATTCGACTTGACATTAAAACATTTAATCGCAGGCGAACTTCGAAACAACAATGAGACCTTGGCCGCAATTCCCGAGATAATTATTTACGCCGGGTCTTCGAACTCAGGGCAGAATGCGTTTTTCCGAACGCTGAACATCCCACGATTTCAAAAACAACGCTTCCTCAGCTTCCACAGCCAAACGCAAAAAAGCCGCCAATGTGCGACTCCGACTCTTCGTACGTGCAAAAATTAGGCTACCTCCACCTCGGGGATGACGCGTCGCCCGGGAGCGGGCGTATTCTGGGCTCCCGTCCAGAAGCGCAGGTCCCTATATCCAGGAGTTCCTCCAGAGCACCGAGCAGACCCGTCAGCGCCATCGAAAGCTTCATTTAATCCGGCAGCTCTGAAGACTCGAGATCCATAGAACCTCCAGCCGATTACAAAATGTACGAGCGAGAAAACATCATCGCGGCCTCGAGGTTCGCCACCCCCAAACCCGTGGAGCAAATAAACACGCAGCACCTGCAGAATCGAGGGACCAATCAGCAGATCCCGGTGTACGAGAACGTAGATTATTATTCGCAGCAGTCGCCGACTTATCCTCCTTATTATCACCCCGTGGAGTCCAGGAAGAGTCCGAGAAACAGTCCGAGAGGCTCTTTAGCCGGGGAATCGTACGAAGGGGGGTTCAGGAAGGCTCAGCCACAAGTTCCCACGGGGAATCGCTACCAGAATTCCTCGCCCGTGAAGGAACTCCCGCCGTACGAGGCACCCCCGGTTTATGAGAACATCCATGACCTTCACTTCCCGGAAACGAGGAGCGAGCAGAACAAGCCGGGTCCCCAGGTGCCGCCGAATTATATTAACGGCGTGGACTACGTGGTGATGACCGGGAAGTTGGGTCAGTCCCAGGGACAAAGCTCGAGCGCTCAGTACGTCCAACGAGCTCAATGGGGCCGAAGTTACGACGGTTCAAGTCTTCAACGGGCTGATCAATTGACGAGGTTGGTTTTTTTACATTGCGATTACGGAAAGAAACGATATAAACATTTTAACGATTTTCCAGGTATTCCTCGAACATTTCCTCCGAGCAACAAGCCAATAGAAACACGTACGTTCCGCCGTCCGAACTGCAGATGAGGAACTACGGGGCGGACCAGCAACAGCAATCACCAAAGACCAGCAATCCTTATCACAGCGAGTCACCGCCAATCCGCTTGCCCGCGGAATCGCACCAGTATTACCGGGGTTCGCTCGACGGCTCCTTTCGTCCGGAAAATGCTCAATCGTACAAGCAGTACATAGAAGCTCGAAGTTCCAACCCCAATTACCACAGTGAATCTCACGCCCGGAATTCCCCGGTGTACAGAGCCCTGGAACCGGCTCCGTCCTCCGCCATTCGCAGAAGTTCCCCGAGTAGCTCGCTGCCGCCGAACTATCACCAGGATAACCGCGGCGACTTTATCGTCCGGAACTCTCCGATGTATTCTTCGGCGCACTCCGCCCTGGAAAACTCGGAAAAGCCGTCTATGTTTCCTCCGAGAGGCGGTAGTCTCGATCAGATGAATCCGGCTCCCCAAAACGGAGCCGCCAGGTTTTCCCCGAAACCGAGTCCCGTAGATTCCGTTGCCAGAAGCATCCCGAATTCTCCGAGACACGCGACGGTTGCTTCGGTGTCTTCGCCGGCGCATCCTCTTCGTGGGCAAGTTCAAGCACCCGTTAGCAGCGCTGCAACAGCTTCTGGGGATGAGGTTCATCGACCAAGGATCACTAGTTTACCTCCTGGAGTCACTAGCGGCGTCGCCGGGCCCGTTTTTCTCAGCGCTGGAGTTCCCGTGCTGCAAAGAGATTTGGAACAGGAAGCGCAGTCTAGAACTTGCATCAGTCCCACTGTTAAAACCATTCCCGGCAAGGGTCTTTTGCCGTACAATGTCACTCCGCCGAAACCTTCGGTGAGGAAGGTTTTTGTCTTGTTAAAATTACTTGAAACTTAATGGATGAATTGATGATGAAATTGAGAAACATTTGCATTAAAATTTTGGGTTTTTATGCAACGCAGGGACCCACGGAAGCCGAAAGAAAAATCGAGGAACTTACGAGGCAATTGGAAGAGGAAATGGAAAAGCAAGAGGAAGAAGGAGAATACTTCGGCGAGTTTTTTTTTCTCGTGATAAAATAATGCTCGAGGAAGTAGATAAAAATTGGTACTTGGCATTTTCATTGACGAGCGAAACAATGGTAAACGAATTCGAGCAGTCGGGTGGCATTTCATTGACATTCTCTGCCCGTTTATTCGCGTCCACCCACGTACGCTCGTGTATTTACGTACGCAACGAATACCTACACGTTGAGAGGAACAATTGTGTCGCTTTTGCTAATCCGCGGAGTAAGCTCGGTCTTTCGTTGTCGGAATGCTCATTTTTCACCGACAAAGTTCGATTCGCGCTCTTTATTTTGTACAATTAAATGTATTTTACGGCGGCTTCGCGAAAACATTTAAGCGTGTACGGGCTACGTACTTCAGCCGAGTTAGCGCGGTAACTAATCTCGTTATAGATAGACCAGTCGGACTCGTTGGTAGATTCTAGTCCGGTCACGACTAAGTCACCTCGTGCGTCGCCTTTCGCTTCGTTAATCCGTATTCCAAAGAGGAGCCTTTTCCGCTTGTTATGTCGGGATACGTAATACCAATTTCCAGCTGTGAGTTATTTTCACGCTTACCAAAATAGCCTCATTTCTCTCGCGAACAGTTTTTCATTCGAAAATGGAAGCCGAATTTCGGAAGGTATTTATCGAGTGCGAAATTGCCGAAACGCGTATTTTTAAACAGCCAATGAATGCCAAGAACGGATTATTATTCGCGATTGAACAAATACGAAATTTACTTTGGAAACAGAAATGCAATTTTCTAAATGTTTTTTGTATGCTTTTAGGTATATGCCATACTTGTGGGGAAAAAGTGACGGGCGCTGGACAGGCGTGTCAGGCCATGGGGAATCTCTACCACACGAATTGCTTTATTTGTTGCTCCTGCGGGCGAGCTTTGCGAGGAAAAGCTTTTTACAACGTGCACGGCCGCGTTTACTGCGAAGAGGATTATTTAGTACGTGACTGTAATTGCGGAAAACGATGCTAATTGACGATGCACTTGCTACATGAATATTTTACTTGTTCGCAGTACTCGGGTTTCCAGCAAACTGCGGAGAAATGTGCGATTTGCGGACATCTCATCATGGAAATGGTGCGCTGCGAATTCTTGGTTTTTTTTCTTCGGGGACTTTTCTAAAATCACATAATTTGCAGATTTTACAAGCCATGGGGAAATCTTATCATCCGGGGTGCTTCAGGTGCTGCATATGCAACGAATGTCTTGACGGAGTGCCATTTACGGTGGACGTGGACAATAAAATTTATTGCGTCAACGATTACCATAGAATGTTCGCCCCGAAATGCGCGTCTTGCGGGCATGGAATCACCCCTGTTGAGGTGAGTCTCGGAAATCGGGAATTCAGGGTAATGACGGTGAATTCATGGACTTTTTTTTTAGGGGACCGAGGAAACGGTACGAGTCGTGTCGATGGACAAAGATTTTCACGTGGACTGTTACGCCTGCGAAGATTGCGGGATGCAGTTGACGGACGAACCGGATAAACGGTGCTACCCCCTCGAAGGGAGGCTCATGTGCAGAGGGTGTCACATACACCGCATTTCCCATGTACAACCCAGAGCCCCGGAACCAGTTTCCGCGAGTTACCAATTTATGGGTTGAGTCGGATTCAACGTACTTAGACTTTTATGAAACTGCGCACAGGACATTTTTCAATGGCTTTCAATGAAACTCATGCAATTCAGAATGGTTTGAAAATGGTTGGCGTGAGTTTCGTTCGGAGCCATCGACTTTTTTAAAGTTTTACAATTGAGCTATCAAATTAGCGAAAACTTTTATATTCGAGTTTTTGTGAATTATACATTTTTTAACATCGACGCTTTTACACGGTTTATATTTTGGAAAATGAGCTTCGGAGGTATGATCAAAGACTGCTTTTTTGCTGGACACAATTTTTATTGGGATGTTCAAAAAAGTTATTTATTTTGTTACTTGGGTGGAGAATTATTGCAACGATTTAGGTAATATTTTGGAACGAAGCTTTGTATGAAAAAGTGGAAGATTTTAAACCGAATGTTTTGAGGAATGTAATCGTCAATGTGAATGTATAACTAAATCCAGTGATATTGTATTGGGATTTTTAAAATTGTTGACAAAAACTTGTTAATTTTAAGCCATAACTTTTCAATAGTGTAAAGTTATTTTCATTAAATTGTTGAACCACTTGGATAAATGTATTTGTCGTCGGGAATATGTACTTCATTCATAAGAAATTGTACTATCAAGATTGTCGAGTTGCGCAGGCAACTGTGATACACTAGCATAATTAAATTCTGTTAATAGTTAGATTTGTTAAGATTTTATAATAGTTTTTTCTGTACATAAACTCCGTTAAGAATATGTTGATAGTGAAATCATGAAACGTCTAATAGCCGGTTAACAATTATTTATAAAACGGTTAAGTTTCGAGTAGAGATCTTCAGAATACATTTTAATCCAACGACTTCATGTTCTTTTTATGAACTCGTTATAAGTCATTGCTACATTTAAGTATCGTCGCCAACGGTACGAAAAATTGTCTCGTGGAAACTCGTATAACTCGCCAGTTGCTATATTATATGTTCGTCAACATAAAACGACGAAAAGTTATTAAGCGGTGGTAACAGTGCTATTTTTCGTAGCAAAATTCTAGAATAGAAATAATAAAAGTACAATTTTACTTGAACTTCATACGTATTGTCGAATACCACTGATCAATAAATAAAGAAACAAGACGAGTTTGGTTGGTAGTTATTTTATAGATAAAAGTAACATTTCAAGCGAATCGCATCCTCGATGCGACTACATTCAACAATTCTCACAATGATCAATAACGTCACATTACACTTTCATACCTTTCGGGTTCCTTTTTGAAAGCCACGCTACTCTTTGCTTTTTTTCCCGTCGCGCATTTTTTTCACTGCGTCGCCTAAAATTTTAAAAAACATAAGTTTCCTATTTTGGACAAAGTTTTTATAAATATTAGAGTAATCATTACGTTTTTAACATACTTAAAATCTTTTGGTAGTCCACGGCACATGTAAAAAAGAGATGACAATTAGAAATACTGATTATAAAATTGCTTAAATTGAAATCGAAACTTTTCCAACTTCTCACCTGTTTCGAGTCTTTGAATTTCAAATAGCCCCATTTGTTGAGATACCTAATACTCATAGTTGTTCCTCCTAAAATGAGAATAACAATTTTATCACATGGACTGTATTTTTACCATTATATCGGTACCTAATGTCACCGTGTATCGCAGCGGAGTGAATATTTTGTACATGGCGTATGTTATTGCCCAATGACCAGCATGGGAATTTTTTAACATGTCGACATAGTGTTCGCTAAAGTGCAAATTTTGCATTACTTTTACGAAATCAATTCCACTGTAACAAAAACAATTGAAGGATTATAAGACGAAAGATTTGTCTTTAAGTAACAAGGTTGGAAACGAAATATTCTCCGATGCTTACTTTGTGGAAGCGACATAAAATATGCTGGCCCAACCGATGGACGTGACTATATGTACAGGAATTAAAATGTACCAGTAATCCTTGTACATTTGCTTCATCTTTTGAAAAAGACTCGGCTTTTTCTCCTCATCTTTATTTTTGGCAGAGTCGCTGTACGCAAATTTGCTCTCGACGATCGTTGGCCTTGCGAAATTTGTGTTTCTTATCACGCGATTTATGAGCAAAGAATGGTATTCCCGGGATTTCCTGCATTTTTCTAAAAAAAAAATAATGTTAGTGCATCGATTACGAAAATATTGCTGCGTGTTTGTATTAATTTTATGTCATGGAAATGAGAGTGAAATTGTAAACATGACATAACCTACCGAGTGCATCAACATTTCGATGCCCTGAATTCAAGCAGCAGAAATGACGGCCAAGAATCTCGAGGTCTACTGGCACTAAGCACTTTGAGGTTTTTCGGGTCAGTAAGGATGAGAGTTTCACCGCCCGGCCGAGAATTAAATCCATTTTTGATAATCGGAACTCGGAGATTTACGTGTTTAACCTCATTACCATTTCACGTTCCACTTGTCCGTGTGATCATAAGATGCGCAATTTCCCGTAGGTTAAATTGTGCGACGTGAGCATTGATTGTTTATTTACAGCCGGCGAAAAATGTGCGATAAACTTTAATTCAAATCATATGTACGAGAGTACTACTCATTACTTAAAAGAGAAAAAAAGAGATGAATCAACGATAGGGATGTGCGATTCTGTGAAAAGAATCGATTCTTGAATCGAATTTGGATCGTAGCGATTAGAATCGATTCATGAAAAAATCGCCGAAAAAAGATCGATCTCTTGAAAATCGATTTTTTGAATCGAACAATTCAATATAATAAAAAAGTGTCAGTTTTGTCAGTCGCAGGGTTGTCGGAAGGAAATTGAGTCTCGATGAGAAAATTACACGGGTCAATAAACATATAATAATTCTACCAAATCACAATAATTCTACCTAAATCACTTCTTTCCCCACCACCCAAGAGGTAAAGTGATATGGTGCACTTTTTTTAACGTGGTTTCCCCGGTAGGCATAATCCACGATACTTTTAGGATTATCGTTGATAACAATAATCTAAAAAGTATAAAAACGCGAAATTTTCAGGAATGGATTTTGATCCATTTCTAAAAATGTCGCGTTTAAAATGGCGCTTCACTAGACGAAAAATAAATACATTTTACAGATTAGTACATATATTTAGCTTATTAATTCCTTAACTTAACAAAAAAATCTTCATATCTGAAGATTAATCCTTTCAGCAGCTGCTTACTTCATAATATAACATATTTCATGGGAGGGTACAGGGGGGGGGGGGGCACGGGTCACAAGTAAACTTCGAAGTTTACTTACATTATTAATGACAATAAATATAAACATCTAAATACATTTTGGGGGAAAAAATACATTTCATAATTAAAAAATTACCTGCGCCTTATCATCAATACCTTACCTACCAAAAAGCAAATCATCCGGTTGGAATACTTACGTTATTGTTCATCCAGCTGGAATTTCACTTGAACCACTTATCACTTTTCACTAAAACTCACGTCTCTTCAAAAATTTTGAAACGGATCAAAACTGATCACATTTCGAAAAAAATGCAGCATTGTTCCGGCAACGCGCTTTTCACAACGACCAAAAATAAATTCTAGAAGATTTGTACATCATTATAAACGAAGGTAATAAAAGTTATTGAAGGCAACTATTTTTTGAAAAATTGTATGTTTTTTTGTATAACTTTTGCTAATCTTCAAAAGCAAATGAACTTGTAAAAATGCAAAAAAAAGTTGAAAAACAGTGGGAAAACTACCGAAAACCCATGAAGGGTGTAGCAGTAGCTCTCGCTTTTCGGTATGTTATCATAGCCACGGAATCTCCATTTACAACGGCTAGGCTAGGCTTACAAAGCACGTATCGCACGACTCTGCTAGCTGCACGCTGACAAGAGAAACGCGAAGCTACTCCAATGTCCCAGAAGAGCGCGCTAAAGCTACCGCGAGCACAAGCTAACATATATATATCTATAGTTTTGGAAGTTCATTTAACCTCGCAAGATTAGCATGATTTGAAATTTTTATTGAATTAAAATAATTGAGATAAAATTTGAAAACTTTAACATACTTGAAAAATATTATATTATTTATATAATATTTATTAAATAATATATTATTATTATTATATAAATATATTAATTTTATATATAATATATCATATTATATTATACATATTATTATTATGATTATTATTATTATTATTATTATTATTATTATTATTATTATTTATTAATATTATTTTTTCAAAAACCATATCCATCTTCGAAAATGTTCCTTTGAAATTTAAATAACATTTACAACAAAATTGAACGTTAAGTAATTTTCTTATTCTTTCAGAATTTATTTTCGATGTTTTTTCGATTTTTAACTACCCGGCTTTCCGCGATCTTGCGTTTTCGCGGTTAAAAAAACATCGCGATACCGAAATTGACAAATATAAACTTCTCACTCGTTACAATGATCCATTGTTCTCGCTGCCGTCAAATTTGGACAAACCTGAAAAATAAAAAATGTTTTCTCATTAAAATCATGACAATACAATAATATAGTTATAAAAAATCAAAATTCGCAACGAATTAATTTCGTTCGAACTTCTTTAGCTATTATATGAACTTCCGTACCTTTTGATGGCAAGGTGGTGGCTTCCAATACAGGGTTTGTTGAACTGATAATCCTTTTTAACACTTTCACACACACGCACTCTAATTTTTAACGAAGGAAACACTCGCGAAACATAATTTCCCGGGCAACGGAAATATCTAGCTGCGGAGCGCGCCGACCGATCACTAAGCGCGCTGAACGAGCACTGACACGCATGCGCCCCGAACTCGGTATATAAAGCCTCGCTTATCTTGCGACGCTGGCCAATCAGAGCGCGCTTTTTCAACTTTTTCCCGCCGCACAATATGACGTCAGCGGAGTTCGTTACAAAGACTTGGAACCGAGAACAAAGAAATTAAATAATAACCGACTTTCGAAATATGTAAATTGTGAATATCTTTGATTTTTCGGCAAATTCTTTTCGAGATTTTAGAAAAATAAAATAAAAGCATAATTGAATAGATTGTTGCGAAACTGTTGTCGAATAATCTTGAATAATTAGTTTCTGGTTTATTTCTCATAATTGAAAATACATATTTTTTCCGTAATTTTGAGGTTTTTGAAGTGTTTTTGATTGGGTTTGTTGAGTTTCGGAAGGATTCTATGGTACAATAGGGTTTTTTGTCAAGGATTCAATTCGGAAAGGGAAAAAAGTAGATAAAATTGGATTAATTTTGAAAAAAGTAGAATTCTTGGATTTTCTGTGATTGTTACAGGTTTTTTGTAATTATAGTTGCGATTTTTCGCTGTTTTTTCGTAATTTTTGGTCATTAACATATTTTGAACGTTGATTCCTCATTTAATTTCTTTGTTCCGTTTCGATTCTTTGTTTCTGCTCTTACGGGCTTGGTTGGCGCCAAACGGCCAAAATGACGTCAACAGTATTCGTAAGAGCAGGAACAAAGACTCGAAACAGAACAAAGAAATTAGGCAAGGGATCGACTATCAAAATAAGTAAATTACCTTTAATTACAAAATAACAGAAAAAAATTGCAATTAAAATCACAAAAAACCTGTAACAACCACAAAAAATCCAAGAATTCCAATTTTTTCAAATTTCATCCAATTCCAACCTTTTTTTTCCTTTTTCGAATTGAATCCTTGGCAAAAAACTTGATCGTGCCATAAGATTTTCCGGAACTCAAAAAACCCGATTAGAAACAGCATAAAAACCTCAAAATTACGCAAAAAATATTAATTTGCAATGATGAGAAATAAAACAGGAACTAATTTTTCAAAATTATTCGACAAAAGTTTCTCGGAATTCTATTTAGTTATTTCTTATATTTTTGGTGAGCGACCAAAATGACTCATCAGCTACATACCTAACACAAAGCAAAGCTGTTACGATAACGACTTTTCTTTCAAAGTAAACAAGTTCGATTCTTCGGAGAACTCCAGCGTGAATTTCGGAAGAATGATAAGAAAAAAACGAAGGAAATAATTTCGTTAAATGACTCAACGGCAAAGCCGAAAACCAAACACAAAGACCTAAGAAAGAACATAGCTATTAACTCGATTTTCTTTTCGAAGTAAATAAACACGTTCGATTTTTCGAAGAATTTCAGCGGTAATTTCAGAGGAATTAAAAGAAAGGAAATGAAATAAAATAATTTTAAATATAAAATAGGATTTCTCGTACATTAAACAGTTAACAAATAAGTTGAAATTAAAAAAGAATAAACTATAATCTTTTCATACAAACATTTTACCTTAAACCAATTTTCCGAATTGCCAACTGTGTCTCACGAAAGAGCATTGCAAACTTTGTAAAGAAAAAAACCACCCATCCCCATTGACAATTCGATTCGGAATCGAAAAGATCGATTCGTACACTAAAAATATCGATATAAACAATCGATTTTCAAAAGTAAAAGATCGATTCAGAATCGCACATTCCTACTTTTAACTCGCTTTTTTTTCGCTTTTTGGGCCCTCTTGAGAGTTCGCGAAATCGACACCAGGTGGCTTTTCACTATGATGTCAGACGCGAATCAGCGCTTTCGCGTTTCATTTCATGGTAAAATCGGAAACTTCGGAACGCACTAAGCGTAATCTCTGACACTTTTTCACGATTTCGATATTATTTTCAAATAGTTTTTAACGAAAATCTGTCGAAGCGTTTATAAGTTTCAATAAAAAACAACAGTAGTAAAATGGCGCTCGCATGTTTCGCGCGCGAAAAGGTTTTCTCAGCTTCAAAATGACTGTTCATTTTTGCATTGCGTAATCAATTAGAAATGTTATTCATAAGTACCGGTGCAAATTTTAAATGTTTCTGTCGAAAGTGCAATCGCGGACAAACTACCTTAATGCGCATAATTTTTATATTCTCTCGATATCTGTGTACTGTATTTCATCGCACGACGCTGTAGATAAAATACCATTTTTCTTCGATTCGGTTATTAACCACGTTTTAAATCAGACTATCGCGTAATTATGTGAATGATCATTTGAAAATCGTCAATTACATTGAATCAAAAACTATGCAAACCAGTGGATAATTTTGTACTCTTATGTAACATTTATCAATAGAAATCAAAGTGTATATACCTTTTAATGCTATAAGAATCCAATAAAGAATACATTTAATAACATTCCATACAATTTCCCATACAATTTTTTTACGTTTAAGAGGAATCCGTAAACTCTGTTTTACCGACCGAGTTTCGAATCCACCGATTATTTTGTCGCGACTGTGATTGAAGAAATCAAAAATATTTTCGAAGAAAAGCACATTAACTTTTCACAAAATAAAATGGCGATCTCGAAACTCGGTCGGTAAAAAAGAGTTCACGGATTCCCCTTAACAATAAAACACACGATTTTTACAATAATTTGTTTACAATGAGAATCTATCATTCATCGGTGCTTGTTTCTCCTTTTTCCTCGTCCGATTTAATTTCTTTGTTGATCCAATCAACGAAGCTGTACACTCGTGTGAAAACGTCAGGTTGGCCTTTAGCGCATGGTTTTCCCCATGAAACGACTCCGATTTGTGCCCCATCAGCTACGAGAGGTCCCCCTGAATCCCCCTAAAAAATAATTCGAGAAAATAACGAAAATCTTGTTTCAGTTGGAAAAAGCGTTCTAAAAACTACATTTCAGTTACTTACGTGACATGCACCTTCTCCTTCTTTATTCAAAGTGCAAATATTACTGTCCGTCACGCGGAAATTCGCGCTTAAACAATTCTTTTGATCGATAACGTTTAGTTGAATGTATTGCAAATCGTTCGGCGCCTTCCCAGGATACTGTAAAAACCCGTAGAAATATTTTAAAATGATCGAAGTACGCATTGTTCCACCATTTTTCAACGCTTACAGTCGTTGTTCCCCAACCGGACAAAACCGCTGGGTAATCGGATTGTTTGAAATTTTCCGCGGGCAATTGAACCGGTTGCACTTTGCCGCCGAATTCGATTTCTTTTTCCAACTCGATTAATCCGATGTCGTTGTGGATCAGGTAGGGATCGTACTTTTTATGCGGAATAATGCGCTTCGATACGTAAACGTCACCGTCTTTGTCCAACGTGTTCGTTCCTACCACCGCTGTTATATTTTTTTTCTTGAAACTGAGAGATAAAGTTAATTTTATTACACTTTAATACGAGTTTTGACACTTTACGAGAAATCCGTAAAGTCCTCTGTACCGACCGAATTTCTAGCAGATCGCGGCAACCGGTTGTGGCGGTTGTTTTGTGCAAGTTCGCAACCGCGGCCACAACCGCTCGGGAAAAAAGGGATAAAGGGCCAATTTTGTCGGAAAAAAGATTTTTCAAGTGAATGCTCCTTGATTGCAAGTCGAAAGATGTTCAAAAAAGGAGTGTAAATGCGCTAAATTGTTGAATAATCAATAAAAAAAGATCGATATGGGTAATGGCGGATTCGGAACTTGATGGCACTAAAGGCGCCAAATTTGAAATTTTCACGACAAAATTTGTCATAAAATCAGTCTAAAAATTTCGATGGGTTAGTACCCAAGTAGAACCGAACCGTCTTTTAGTCATCTAAATCATGTAACCATCGAGAACGTGAATCGTCTGAAAGAGGGCACTAAAATCGCATGT
>JABFQM010000070.1:0-59077 GCA_022816865.1 Zelostemma sp. ZL-2020 | reverse complement strand
GCTCGACAGCTGTCCACGAGTTTGCAGCTCGAATTCCCCGGGAGCAGGGGACACGTGGGGCCCATTGCGGACCGTGCCTCGTACCGATTTTCATCCTCCGACTCCGGCGTTGCTTTAGTTTTGTGAATCCACCTTTCGCGTAATTGGGATGCCGAACTTGCATGTGCGCTAAACGTCACTAATCCTCGCGATTCGTATCTCTGTGTCGAATGCGACCTTCGCTTGGTTCGGACCGAAATGTTCCACGCGGAACCTTGAACGAAGTGTTTACTCATCGGCCGGATCGAATTTAAGCATACTCTTTTCCCTTCCAAGGAATTTCATCTCTATCGGCTTTAAGTTTAACTTTGAAGATTAGAAAGAATTTGAATACAATGACTTTTCTCTCAATTTTTTATGGTTGCAGAATCCACAATTTTCACGATCATTCAGTAACGGGCATTAATTAATGAGAAACATCCAATGGCGTTTGATTAGAGTCTCGGTGAAATGAGCAAATTACCCTCTCACCGTGAGAAATCGAGCCGGGTATAAAAGTTTACGTGACATTAGGTACGGCCTTCAGTCGTTCAAGCGAACCGAAATAAAGGCAAGTTCACGTTCAGGAAGAACGCGATGTCCTCAAGGGCGCGCAATATTTCTCTCTATTTTACACGGTGCTCATTAATTACAAACGGCGACTGCGCATGGTAGAGAGAAAACGAAGAATTATGGATCCACCTTTATCCACGCATCGCACCTCGTCGGATAGTCTGAAATCTGAATTAATTGACCTCACTAGGAGTTCGTTTTTTCCTTTAGAAATATTACATTTATCTTAACGTTCATTTTATTGAGCTTATACTCGTGTTAAATATTTACTCCGGCGTAAGGTGAGACCGAGAACATATTTCACTTCTGCCAAAGAGAGCAGTTTTCCAAATCGAACTTTTTAGCGAGAGAACGAACGCGTCTAATTGTACGTAGTAAAAACATTTTCGAAACGAAGCAGCCCTTTTCTGGTCGCAATTAGCAGGCGCATTAGGGCATGTAAAACCACGCTGTATGAATTACGAAGTAAGCCAGAGGCTGAGGCAAAAGACGAAACATCGTTCGAATCCACAAAGCGAGTTTTATTTATGACAACACGTTTGATTGTGGGCAACTCATTTGCGCTACTCACCGGCCCGAGGAGGAACGAGTATTAGTTTATGACCGTGTCACACGATCGCCAAGATCGTTCATCGTCGATTCGAAGGCTAACAGCCACCAACGTTTTGCGTTCCACGCATGAAGGCTGAAGCTGCAACGCAGCAGGGAGGCGATTTCAAATGAGAGCCGAAAGACTCTTTCTTCGGCACAAAGTACTCCACGACGGCGATACAAAGTAATAATAACAGATAGGGCAAATGAAAAACAGTTTATAATCCGTAGAAGTTAAGATCATCCGACAATGGGTTTCGCGGAGCGTAATAGGGGCGCTTACAGGATTACACGGGGGACAGGTAAGAGCATTCGCAGCATTACCTGGATGTCGTCGTTGAACTTAATAAAGAAATACTTACGCTCGCGCGCGCGACTGCTTCGTAAATTTCAACCGTGTTTGAAAATGCGCCACAGTTATGAATCTATTTGCCAAGGATTATCCCATGAGTACACATTTGTTTTTCAATTTGCCTTACATTACTCCTAGTTTGTCATACCTCTTTATCTACATCTCTCCTTTGTCCATGAGTTTGCTACAAACTTGATAACAATTGTCAGAAAAATTAAGTGTTTTGGTGTGATTTTGTATTTTCAATTCGTTCATTAAACGTTTTTTTTCGTTTTTATTAGAACAGGGAAATATTTTCATTAATTTCCAACGATTTGTGTAACGTGCACAACTTCGAAAATTGTTCTATTCCTGTTTTTATATCGATTTCGACTAGAAAAACCACCCCATATCATAAAATCCCCTTGGGTCAGCAAGATTTCCCTACTTTTCCTACTTTTGCTTTGCAAGGATGTGGTTCTGTGGTTCCATGATTAATCGTTAGGAACTATTATTGCATAGTGTACCCTATTTCTAATTCCAAATCAGGCGATGAAGAATCAATGAAAAAGAATTCTTGATTGGGCAACTTCCTCGATTAGTATAGAGGTAAAAGAAGTTTATCGGTTAAATACGTCGTTTCCGTGCACAATAGTAGCAATTATCGTGTTAGTAGCTGTATTTTGAAGGCATCCGTCGCTTCGTACCTTTCGCCGTATAATTACGTCTCGTTAAGATCTCATGAACGCGAGTAGGGTAAGCCGCTCGCAAACTAAAACGGGAAAGCGAGTAAGCGCGGAACGAAGCGCGTGCTGATTATGGTCCAGCGGCGGATTACAGTCCTCATTACAACGAATTCTTTGCATAGTTTCACCGGCGCTGATCGAATCCGATCGCAATGAAACTTGTCGCTGTTCCTGTACAGACACGATACCACAATACCGTTTTTTTTCTATCTGCACTTTTCTTCCTTTTATATACAAAAGAAGTAATGATTGTGGAGTAATAAGGGGAAATAAGATTGCGTCACGTGTCGTGCCTTGACACTTTTACGAGCAGTTCCTTTTTCTTTTCACGAAAAAAAAGTGTGACGACTAGCGTCATAAGGTACTTTGGAGACGATTGTGTCTATGCGGATGAAAAGGTTTGTCGAATCGAGGGACCCCGAGCGAATCGCCACGTACAAATCTTAAGCCGAGCCGAGTCAAAGTTGGTAGATAGAGAGGGGAAGCGGAGCAATGGTAATGCTCGGGCGTGATGAGCCGAGACCGAAGTGAAGGTGAGGTCAGGGGGGAAACATAATCCTTCGACTTCGCTGCCCGTCACGATCCTTTTCGGACGCTGCGAGAATCCGGACATCGGCACGGGGAGCATGTGTATTCTAAAGGTCCTCTGAATTTCAGAAGAAGTTAGAGCGCTGCTTCTTTTACGTTCCCTTTCTCGTTCGCAACACCTATATTTTACCCGGGTTCAATCGCTCTTCTCAGTCCAAGCTCTCTCTTTTTATAGTCGAGAATCGAATCGCAATTAAACGAGTTTTTGTGCGGAATCAGTGGCTCAAAGTGAAAATATTCTGGCCGACGTTGTAAAGAAGGCGCGCTTTTGTGCGAACTTTTTACAGTTTTTTTGTTCTTTGTAGTGTCAAATGTAGCGACAACTACCGCTGTTTCATTCGCGCGCGAGGGAAAAATGACGAGGGTAGATTTCAGGGTCTTTCTCGGATTTCACTAGGTGCCTAATGGTGACTGATCGATTCGGCGATGATTGCAGGACTGATCAGAATCCAGGGGATCACGAGTCATCATTAACCGTTGACTGATGAAGTACAATGAATCCATAAAATGGACGATGTGATTTGTCACCGAGACCATGTCACACGCGTGCTGCCTGGAATTCTTCATCGACGTTTGTCCTCATTCGCACCCGTTCGAAATCTAAAATCCTCGTGTTCGAAACTAGTCCTTAAATTTGCCCTAATTCAAATTCCAATTTAGATTTTTTGAGACTCGAATACGTAGCAAAAGTCGACGAAGAGGAGGTGAGAAAAAATGAGAAACAAGAGCCGCGCGATCGTGGTTTTGGAAACATCGTAGGGCGAAGGGAGAACCGTGATAGGAGAACACCAGGTAAAAGATAGTATAGGCAGCCTGTGCAGAGCAGCGGGTGCTCTCAATCCGACTCGACCGGTTTCGTCCAGATTCCCTAGGAGTTCTAGCCTTCGGGATACTTTGGAAGGCAGACCTGGCAGACCCTCTTTTTTCTCCCTCTCGACAGGCCGCTTTCTCTTTCTTTTGGTCACTGGTTGTTGGTTACCGGTCACTGGTCACATCACACTACAGACCGGATTTCGACCTCGCCTCGTCTAATTTCACATCCCCCCCTCATTCTTGCCGGGAAAAAGGTGACCCAAAATCATCGCGACCGACCAGAAACTTATTATTTTTACGCGGGACTCGATGTTTCGTTCAAGATCCAGCGACCGTTCATCTTCAAAAGCCATCGGGCAGTTATCTTTTTGTAGAATTCGGGTTGAGCCAAAAACGAAGAAATGATTTTATTCCCAGATGCCTCAAAATCATCTGCTGGCGGCTTTATTCCGTGAAAGGCGAATATGTACGTCAAACACACGTCTTTTCTCTTCTTTCTCACAAACTGGATTGGAATCCAGTTTTGGAATCGAGTTCGGCCACGTACACGCAGCTTCCTCAAACGGTCCAAGATAGCCGTTGGCCGTAGGCCTGTGTCCAAGCGGACAATCGTACGAGAAACTAGCATACGCACATGCTGGCTCGATCATCAGCTGGCGCAGCGGCAACGGTCTTCGAGTTTTGTCTTCTTCTCTCGTCAAACTACTGGGCACCTGAGTTCTTCCTCTATACCTGGGGAGGTAGAAGTGATCGCGGAAGAAAGGCTTGTTTGCGATGAACAAAAAAAAGCTATCAAATGCTCATTTCAAGTCGAGAGATTCGATCTTAATTGAAATGTAATTTTGACGTTTAAATTTCCAGTGACCCGAGACGATTATTTCGTTAGCAAAGTTCAAGCCTGCGCCGTTAATTAGATGAGAATTGACGCTCGCACGTCCTTATTGCCATAGTTTGCGTTCGGTCTCCTTTCGCGATCGGAGATAATAAAATGCAGTCCAACGGGCGAGCTAAGTGAATTAATCAGCGCGCGCATCACTTACTCTCGAACTCTTCCGTGGTTAATTATCGGTCAACGAAAGAACACAATATTTACCGTACCGAGGCCTTGGCCGATACTTGAAACGCACCGTGCACGAAACTACGCCCATAGTTGATGTGGAGGTGGTCGTTAGAGCGCGGGGCGTGCGGCATTACGCTTAACAAGAGTCGTCATTAGCATCGTGTTGCATATAGTTATTAAAGTGTTAAAGAATAATAAACGCGCGATGATCACGAGAAACGTAATTCCATGTTTAATCGCAGAAAACGCTACCTTCGATCCTTCTCTATCGTAGCTTTCGCTTCTTAATTTAGCGTTTCGATCATTTCTTTTTTTGTAGGGAAAAATGCAAAAAAATAGCCAAGTATTTTTGCGTCGAGCAAAAGTCATGCGTGCGTGAGTCGCATGACGCGACGTTGAAAGAATCGCGGTGTTTCTTTATCTGTCAAAATTACAAGCGTACAATGCCCCCACTGGATGCGCCAGCATCACAATCATTATGCCTTCGGTTTTTCAAGGGATAATAATCATTGTAATTCAACGGCAAATTAGTACGAAAAAATGTCTCCTTGGTTTATTTGGAGCATTCGGACGTGACTTGATGTTTTCGAATCTGTGTTCATGACGCTGTTCGCGTGTTTGAGAGTCGGCGAACAATTAGAGGACCTTCCATATTAGCAGTCAAAATTTACGGAAAAGGACTTACGCACTAAATGCAAATACGCGGCGGTAAATTGTCGTTAACCAGCAGCGATAATGATACACTCGTAGACGTCGAGTGATTATCGAGAATAAAAGATTTCACGTATTCCCGGAGTCGGAATTTGGCGAGCTAAGTTCATTAAACGCGTCGGGATTGAAATCCAAATTAAAATAAATTATCATTCCGGCGTTTATGCGCGTTCTTTATTTTCTTTTCGACCCGTCAGAAAATCCAATTTCGAGCGAACCTCTTTTCCACGTGCACCCACGTTATTGAAATCAACTTTTCTTCGGCGCGGCGAAGGATGTTTTGTTGCTTTGGATGCCATCGTATCGTAAAGGGGAGACAGCAGCGCTTGCAAGCATATAATGATATTAATCAGGGCGGTGTTCGGCTTCCTGAAAATTGCCGGCAGGCTCAATTTCTCACTTAAAATCTAATTAGACCTTCCCCCGGCTTCGGCCTTCGGTTCCTTGGCCATACCTTAGGTTAGATCCGAGCAAATTTGACCCTGGGATAAAAAGCGAACTCACCTATAAGACCCACTTTGCGAAATTGCAGTTTCCTCGGTGCATCGCGCATACCACGGAGCTTGTTTCAACGCGTTCCGGTTCCTCCTTGACATCCAAATCATTCGCATAGCGGTTCTCCCATGACGACGAAGATCGCGGATCGAAAAACTTTAATTGCTTCGTCGTCGAGAGATTCTCCGTTTCGAAAAGTCGTTTCGCCATAAAAAAAAGCAGACATTAAAATTGTTTAAAAATGAAAAATGTTGAAGTAGAACGATGATGCTACAAAGTTAGCTAAAGCGCAAACGTCTAATTTCTCGGTAATAAACGACATGTGCAGCCAATAAAATCTTCTTGGTCGAGCCGAGCTATTTGGTAAGCATTGTAACGTATTAAAACACAGACACAATTGTGGCCGCGGCGTTGGCGGCGCGCGTATGTGCCGCGTAACGTAATAAAGTAGTAAAGAGCGTATATCTAATATAGTTAGTACATTGCAACCGAAGCAAGACGCAGCATCGATCGTTAGCAAGGAACAAATTTCGCCATTTGCCGCAATAAAACTTCGAACTCGCTTGTAACTTCTCCTTATGGGAGGCATGAGTAATCGCCTTGTTAGCCCTTATAGCCTATAGCCAAGCTCATACTCACTCGTCGTATAAAAGGTGAAAAAAATTACGAAACATTGCACGATACGCCATCGACACGACGTTGGAAACAAGTTGAACGGAGGACCGCCAAGACCACAAGAAGGCGTTTGCGTTGTAGTAACACCGTGTGTTTCGGCAAACGCGAGCCGAAAGGGAAAAGAATAAAAAAAATGTATAATGTCTCGCCCACTCGGCTGATTTTGCTGATTTAGCGCTAGAGAATGAAAATTTCACGCTGTTTCGTGAACGACTGTTTTGTAACTTGCTCGCGCGTCTAGTCATACAACGATGACTTTTGTTTATGGATTTTGTGGGATGCTAAACATTCGCTGATACAACACTGCGGGGAAATTCATTTATCGTGCAACTTTCACAGCCATCCGTTATTAAATTTAGAATTTTTATTGCGCGAAGATATATTTGTACAGGTTGCATTATGAATTCCCACGGAGAATGACGTCGAGAGCCCGAAATAATAACGAATCGCGACGGCTTTGCCTGGAGTATAATTTTTGCCGGGCTGTCGCGATTTTTTGGCTTTTTTTAACGATATCTGCTATCGAAAATCACGCACGAGACGCTACTTGCGCGTACTCGCGTGTAAGCACAGAGGGAGAAAAGTCGCGTGGCACCATACGTTAAAGAAGAATCCAGAGGGGGTCCGAGTCAGACACTGAATGGGAAAGAACACTGTTTTATCGTGTATCTAATTAATAACTCTTCCCTCCGTTCTGTGTTTATATTTCTCACTTCTTATCTCAATCTTTCTTTGGTCCCGTACATTTTTCGAATAAATCTCGAGGCGAAAATAAACATCGATGATTTTTCCAATATCTTTCACGACGTTTTTACACTGTGTTCAATTGCGCTTGCTTTTTTATGTTACAGATCGCGAACGGAGCGACTGGAATCGAACCTTACAATCCTGGGACATTTTTGAGACACAATTCTGTCACTGGACACGCGAAGTAAATTACTAATATGTCGTAAATTGTACGAATCAATGTTTAACACTGTAGCTACTTGAAAAATATAGTTAACAAATTATTTTATTCTCCGCACTGCTCATTACTTTCCACCTTTCCAATCGTTTTCTTCGTATCAGATTGTTTTTTTTTTTTTTCGATGTTACGAATACAAATAATCATTATGACGCAGCTCTCGTTGTAGAGACCAAAGAAGTCGCTTGCGAATTTGCGAGCAATAGCCGGCATCTGCTATGCGTAATTAACAAAAGGGTTGTACTTTTCTTTTTTCGCGGCCCCTTGACTCCTCGGCGAGCGAGGCTCGCCCGGCGTGCCCGCTGGCAGAACGTTTGATTTATATTTAATTTTTATAATTCGCGAGAAAGAGAGAGGGACGCGTTTTCCTTTACGACGGCGCAGCATGTTGGGGAATGCAGGTTCATTAGCACTTGATGAAAATCAAGGACTTTTAAACTTTTTTCATTTTTACTGCAGAGGGATTATAAATTCCGCATCAACTTTTCAATTTTGATTCCGTACCGAAAGTAATACGAGACGCGCCCTGATGCATAGCGCCTGATTCAAAATTCGACACCGAGGACGAGGCAAGGGGGTAGTTAACCCTTGGGATGGCTTATGAAATGACTTTATGGCAGATCAGAGGCTTGCTCTAGATTGCCTAAAGGGGTATACAGGCTCCGGGTATATTACATTGGCGAGAGTGCGAGTACTATCTTGCATTTTCAAGGCTGGGTTTGAGGGTGACAACGAGCCTGTCATCGAGAATCTGCGGGCGAGGTAATAAATAACATCAAAACGCAATTCGCAATGCCGCGTCGGAACTCGCATCTCTCATTTTTAACGTCGACTTTTGGTTAGTTTTGAACTTTTTATTTCGATTTGCATCGCCGACTCTTCGAAATCGCCTAACACGCGAGGTAAGTACATTTTCTACTTTTATTCTTCCGCATTTTTCCGGGGTAAACAAAATGTCGTTTCAGGTTTTATAACGCAGTCGTTAGATATTGACCAATTAAACTCTGGGGAAACGCGCCCGGTGTTGTATCGATCGTGACCCGGCTGATTATACAATTTGCGCAAATAATATATTAAGTCTGTATATCGGACTTGGTCCAATTAACCGTATATCTAAAAGACAGATTTATACGAAGTCTGAAATCTTACTAAATCACGTGAACATGAAATAAAACGTGTAGCTCTTACGAGCCGGATAATTAATTTGCGATATCGTCTACATTTTTTTCTCGACTCGTGGCCACGAATCTCGAAAAGCAATTTCGATGAACGACGTCGGGTTGTTTTTAAACAAATAATGGATGGACGTTAATAACGCAATTTTGTCAAACGCGAAAGTTTTCAAGTTTGAGCACCTCTTCGCAATTTCACGTAGCGTGGGGTGGTTGTAGCTGACGCAGTGGGGTAGGTGGCCGGCGGTATGCCCAGTAGCCAATTCCGAGCTCGACTCGGCGGGTCCATTCATCGCCGGGCACTACGTGACCGGTTTGCCAATCCACCTCTTCCTGCACCACATCGTTCGTACCTATCTATGCTTGCCAACCCCTCATATCGACCGAATCGAAACTGGCTACCAGAGTCTTTCCCCCGTGTGTACGAATGAAAAATCCGAATTTCCCTGTATCGCCAACCAAAACGATTCGTTACCACCGTCGCGATGTGGTTATTCGCCAGAGATCGAGTGTGAAATCTCATGTTAAACAGGTTTTGCAATAGCCGCAGAATTCGCGAGAAAAAAATTACTACATTTATTTTTATCTCGAGCCGCGATACACATTTATAAACATCACTATCAGGGCGTTTCCACCGTGCACAAACTCTAATCGTATTTTATTCGTATTACATTGATTTCTCTCCATATAAAAATGTTATTGACGTTTAATTCCAATTTTATTTGGGGAAGAGTGAGAAAATTCACTCGACTATTTTCGAAAAGTAATCACTACGCGTGTGCATGATAAAAACGCTGTAAATTAAAGAGCGGATTTTCGAAAAAAATGGATCGTAAAGTTTCCAGCAGGACAAAAGCGTAATCACTTTGAAATAATTATTCTTTAGGGTTCGGCAACGAAGTAGACGTATTATTAATGAAGAGAAAAGAATAAAAAGAAGAATAATGCAAACCTAGGCGTGAAATTTAATGCATCATTAAGATGAAAAATCAGTGAATCATTGTGACGTGCGAGTAGGATGATTTACAACTCTTTGCACGTCGATTGCTTAGTTATACTTGATGACATGTTAATGTATGGATACGTAGTACTGAGGGTGGCATGCCACGAGCCAAGGGGCCTAAGGAATGGGCCCGCGGCCCGACACTCGAGTCATTGTCGCCCAGCCTCTTCATTTCCATACAATGCCGGAGACACAGTGCTCTTCAAAAGTTAATACGACCATTATTTTTACGTTAATTCAACATTAATTTCACTTTTTTCTTCGATAATGCAATTCATAGATTGCACAGTTTTTCAGTTTGCTTTAATCGCAATTCGAAAATTGCATCGAGATTTTTTCGTGACATTAAACAACACTTTCGCAAAGAAATATGCATTCGTTGTAATTCGCGGTACGGCGGTTATGATAACAAGAACTTTCCACCCGGGTACGGAAGGGCATAGGTACTTACGAGTAATGCCGGCGGATGATTGAGAGCCCGTGGATCATTTAATTTAATTACCTCGAGGGGTTAATAGAAGAGATAAAAGTGGCCGCGCTTGGATGTATAATACTCGGCGCAGTCGA
This sequence comes from Zelostemma sp. ZL-2020, assembly GCA_022816865.1. Lineage (NCBI taxonomy): Eukaryota > Metazoa > Arthropoda > Insecta > Hymenoptera > Platygastridae > Zelostemma > Zelostemma sp. ZL-2020. The sequence goes on along the minus strand of JABFQM010000070.1, from coordinate 48,770 downwards.
CGGCATTGCTATAGGCCGTTCCAAAATAAATCGCCCAATCCATTCCAGTTTTCGACGAAGTCGACGGGACATTTAGCCCCTCGATTCGCCTCGGGCGACCTTGCGCCACTGGAGAATTCGCGACTTGGCTTTTCTTTTTTTTTGCCTCTCTTCATTTTCTTCCACTGTCTTTGTCAATTCGTCCGTACGCGTCGACAGAAGTCATTCCTAGTGACGTTTCTTTTGTAACGCCCTTTAAAGTCGTGCCCTTTTATAATGAGGGGTCGAACACTGGGGGAAAAATGTGTCGCTTGTCTCGCTCGTCGAGAGCGACTTAATTTCATAAACCGCAACTGTTGCCTCTATTCAGTCGAAAGTGGAACGCTGTTACTTACAGTCTGCGCTACGTTCCTATAATCGGTGATCTTTCGCTTAGGACCCCTCAAGGTTTAAAGAGAAATCTCCGCCGGGGAATTAAGGCTCTCCATTAATATTGATCCGGGAGGAACGAGCCTGTCAATAATAATTTGTGAGATCAAATGACTTTTCCGGGTACCCTGATCTTTCTTAAAAACAACGGATCGGCGTTCGTCATATTGCGCAATTTCAATTTTCAAAATCCCTTTTTTCCTCTCTGATTGATCGATGTCACGATTCGATTTACCCAGAAATCTTCGTAATCGCTCGACGTTAAAGTCTCGGTTCACGGGCTTCAACCAGAAACAAGATATATCGAGCGTTTCGTTCAGTTTTGAAAGAACCCAAAGATTCGTGCCGAAGTTGGCGGTTGTTGGCAGTATATCAGAATGTTCGGCCTCCTTCTACCTAAACTCTCTCAAGGGGGTTACCTCTTCCAGTATAGCGTTATAGCGTTGCTCGACGCACGTGTGAGATAGAGGAGGGCTGACTGCCTGAGAAGCTCCCAAGGGAGCTGAGTACAATTTTGCATAAATCGCGAGACACCCCGTCGCAGCGGAATTACAGGGAGATTCTCCAATAGCTTCGACTCGCTTGCATCAACTCTACCGCGCGGAAAACATTTCTCAATCCGGTTAGATCCAATCAAGGTTTGATGCAACCAGTTTTGAATTGGGTCAAATCTTTTTTGCCGATGTAAAAAACGGTACGATTGTCTGCCAAGGTATAGAGTCGTTAAGAAGTTGCTGTAAACTCGGTGCATGCGGCGCCGAATCACCCCGGGGACTTCACGAAACGACTTACTTCGACAATAACCGCAATATGCTTTTTCCGTGGTAACGGAACCGTATTGTTTTATAGCCAGTACAATAATTTCTCCCGCGATAACGCTCGTCGCGGGGATGTAAGACCCCTTTCCCCCCTTAGCCCCTTTATCCCTCCCGCCAACGCTCTTTGTACGCGGAATGAAACGGAACAATAGCTTAGGGTGTAGTTCACTTACTCGAGCTTTAAATTGTAACACACTGGAAATTGTATCCCCATTGAAACTCGTAGGTTTTCAAAGCTATATGGACCAGCGATTTTGGCCTCGACTCATCGGCAGGTGAGGCATGTAATCAACCCTTTCTCCCCAACTACCGCGGGGATTTCTGCTCGGAATCAACATTTACCGCGTCCCTTTCGTTGAATCGGCTGATTACCCGTGCCAAAGCCTCATTTTCGAATACTTTGCCGTCTTTGGGACCAATTTGGGACGAAGATTAAAACATTAGCTCTTTATTTACACATTTTTTCGATTCGTGAGGCTTCGAAGGTTTCGAGATTTTTCGAATTAAAAAATATATCGAGAAGCTTGGGTCGGAATCCGAAGCACTTTCACGGATATTCGGGAAAACGTTTGGTTTGGGCAAGCGAGCGTAGCGGCACAGTCTCCCGGGGCATGGGCAGACGAGCCACATGCCTATAAGTTAAGATTAGCGGCCTCCTCTCGGAACCAGGGGCTGTCGGGACTGGTCTTGGTAACGAATGAGGACATTTGACAGGATTAATTTATGTTCAGTTTGGTAACCGAACGTACATGATACGCTCAATCCTGAAGAAGAAGATGGAAAATGGAAGTTGTGGAGAGGATCGGGGAAAAAAATGAAAAAAGAATGAAAGCAGCGTGAACGAAGGATCATGAAATAAAAGAAAAACGAGCCGAGTTAAGCGATCGAGAAAAAAAATCTACGACTAGAAATGATTCGATTTCGCTCGAGTCGCGTATACGAAATTCTGGTTGCAAAATGACTCTGTCGTAAAAAAAGTTCACGATCTTATCGGACGCGGCATAGTAACGAATGTTGTAAAATAAGGAAAATATTAGTTCGTTTATGCGACGCTAAATTCGAGAAAATATCGCGCGGCCTCCGACAATATTGAAGTTATTGTCGCGGTGTATTTTTCAAGTCCGACTCCTTCCCGTTTTCAGAAACTCTTTCGTGATCTTTCAGCCGTCGTACTTGTCGCGGTGAGGTACTAATTTCGACGTTGCTTACGAAATTCCAGCGAGGTAATGCCGTTTCGTATATTTCGGCGTGTCCCTCCGGGGCTAATGTGTTATCGTAATTTGCGTACTTTACTTGCTTATTTTTTCATTTAAAAAACCAAAAGTTAATTTACCTTGGCTTTTCTGATGTGCACGGTTATAGGTACACGGATTGCGTGCTCATTTTTGTTTCCCTTCCTCTCCTCCTTCTCCTCCCCCCCTCCTAGATTTGTTGCGCAAAATTGAAAAAGAGAGAATTGCATTTCAATTACACCAACTTTCATTAAAGCTCGTTTGCGTTTCCGATTTAATGAAAGTCGTCGTTTTGCATTATTTTTTTCAAAGCCGGTGCCCCGAAGGAAATAACGCGAGTCTCCAAGAAATCGACATACGCCGGTGAAATAATGACCGCGTGTCCGCGATAGGTGGCAAGACCGAGGTTAAACTTACAATTTTATGTGCATTCCGACACTGTGCAGCCCCTTTCATGGCCTGCTTCCCCTCAATATCCTCTCTCAGCTTTTTTCTTCGTTTGGCAAATGGGTATCTGGTTCTTGATCTTGGGTCTGATTCCCAATCAAATCGGATAATATTCTGATAAATGATTTTATTATCAAAGTACTTTTTTTCCTTTCCTCGAGATAACATTTAGATTTGAAAATCATACCTGAAAAGTACCTTCGTACGTTCCATAAACGGAAAACAAAAGAATTATTTAAATGCGTACTTCGACGCCGGTATGACCAGGAATACGAAAATTTCTGTCAAAGGTGATGTAGATATAGAGTATTTTTGAAGGAAAGTTGCTCTTTTTATAAAAGTATTCTTAGCGCAGAGATAAAACTCGTGATACGGGCTTTGGAGTGAAAATGACATTATGTTTATCCTATTGACCTACAGTTGGTATGCTTTGAACGCTTCTATATAACAATGGATAGTTTCGAGTCACTCTCAAAGATTATAGAAGCAAGCCCAAAAAGACTATTATCCGTTGTGAGCGTTGATTATCGACGGTCACCATCTCGGAATGGGTGTCCGAAGGTCTCTAAGACCCCCATAACTTGGCAGCTACCCTGGGGAGAAACTGCCCCCACGTAGAGCATCAGACACCTCCTCAGACACCCTTTCAATTTTCGATATTTTCGATAATCATCTTCTTGCCTCGGATTCACATTTGGGTAATCGGTCCTATTGTGGTGTCACAACGCTCTTATTTGATCGTTCGTGTTTCATAGTGAGCGCAGAAAAATACGTCCTAGGTGGTATCGCTTAATGGAAAATCAATTTCATTTTTCATTTCACAACGTAACTGTCAAAACTTCACTCATTGATAAAAATCTAATTTCATGAGAAAATTTCGTCACGCCTTGAATTCGAATTGGACTATTTTGTAATATTTGTTAGACATTATGATTTTGCTTGAACATAAACAAAAACATTCTAAACGAATCGCGTTTTTGGAAAATAAACCGATTAATTTTTGGGGTCAAATCAGTGCCGGAAACGTTGGAAAATAAATAAATGATACATTTGCATTTATTATTGTCTTTAAAAACACTCGCATGTTTTTTACGTTAAGTATGTTCATTTAGTTCGCTGAAAATACAATGAAAAACGAAATGAAGCCAAGTTACTTTGATCGCCACTGAGAAATAAAGTACGGAACTACTACGTACGATCTGCGCTGTGTTCGGATCATAGAGGTCAAGCGAATCGGCTTCTGTGACCGGGAGATTTGGAAGCTTCGGAATAGTCGGTCGGTGAATCGAGCCCTCTCGCTGGTGGTTCAGATAAGTCAACTACCTTTTATTCTTGTCTTCATATTCTTTATTACGTCGGAGGTCCGTGGGCCCACCTTACGTACCGCGTGTTGTACGTTACAATGTATATAAGAAGCAAAAAGTTACAAGCGAGCTCCGTGTTCCGGGCCTTACTTATTGGACAGTTTACACACTATGCTTTTGCATGTTGTAAAGGCCGTCACTGCATAATAATATGAATTTCAAGAGCCCGTGTCCCTAAAGTGCCAATGATCCTTCATTAAAAATTATTTATAATCAATAAACCTTGCTTTTGGCTGAGCATGATACCTGGAAAAGATTCGAGTCTAAAATTATCAGCTTGATTGAACTGACTTTACGTAAATGCTGAAAATTGTTGTAATTTTGTTATTTCCTTCGAGAAGTTTAAAACGCATAAATAAGAATTAACTTTGCACATTGTCAACGAACTGTAAGGATCAGAGAATCGTTTCCTTGTGCCGTTTTGGGTTTCAGGTAAGGATTCGGTAGTATTGCTTAATGCAAAGCTTGCCCGTGAATTCATACGTCAGGGCATTATTGTACCCGGTTGGGATCCCGTAAAACGGCTTTGCATAAAAATACAGAGTGATTGGGTACTTTAGAAAATTTAAGCGCTATAGATTACCCTCGCCCGGGGAAACAATGTTGTTACATTTTATGCGTCGATAGCCGTTACACAAAATTCACAATTCAATCATACTTCCTCGGCAGCGTCATAATTTTTAAAGCATGAAACACTTTTGCTTCGGGGATGTAAATTATACATATACGTTCTCTCCTCGTTAAAACATCGAGTTAACTCTGAATTTATAAAGGCTAATATATTTTCGATTGCACGTCGTCGTAATGCAAACATCGATTACACAGGGCAAGGTGCGATAATTATTGTTTCATCTTCATCTTTGACTCGCATTTTTAATTCGAATCATTTGTCGTCTAAGAAGTTGTTGAAAACTTGTAACACTTTTATTCCAAACCACGCGGTTTTTTCATCGAAGCAGTAGAAAGGAGCTGACGGTAATTAATATAAACAATTTTTTCCGCGCGTACTACGTACCGCTCTAGTCGGTTATTTTTAGAGGCCGAGTCACGTCAACCGGTTTCCCATAAAGTATTACGCACATTGACGCGCAAGGAGTTTAATACACGAATGTATGCAGATATGCTAGCGAGTCGACACTTCCTCATTTCAGTAAAATCAACGCAACGTGTCTGGAACCGGAGTGCGCATTCGCACGATTTCGTTGACGAGCATCGTAGCTTTTATGTCATCTAGTTTTGTTCCTGGGATTGCAAAGTTCTAAGTTTTCGCATTGAGACGTGACGATCATTCGGCAAACGGTAGGATTGAGCGCGCGAAAACAAACAATCACTACTGTCGATTTATTATTTACATTTTTTCTCATCTTTAATCGCATAACGGATCCGCGTTTCCTTTCTCGTTCCGTCACGTAGTTATAGCAACGAACGGAGTCATATCTTACGAACAATTTTACAAGAAATCTCTATACGTGTCTCTCAAGACGACCCTGAGAAACACGTTCCTCCTTCCGCCCCTCTTTCACGCTGTCTAGCTGTCAAGAACACCGCGACTACCGCGGGGCTAGGAACGTAAAAAAAAGAGAAAAAATATGCGAAGGAGACGAAAACGAGCGAGAAAACGAAGGTTCGCCTCCGGGAAAAGAACAGCGTATCTTTTGAGAAACAGAGAAATATTTATCGACGCAATATTTGCTCGACAGCGCGACTGGCACGACGCGCGGATTTGTTTAATTTGTTAAGTGTTAATTTTATTTAATTTTTACGGCAAACAGCGCGAGGGCCTCGTGTCGGAACGCAAGAAACGTACGTGTAACATTCGTGCAAACACCGGGAGCTACTCTGCGCTGTCGGCGCAATCGCCTCCAACGGAACTTAGTATCAATTATTATCATTACTTTTGGATAGAACGCATGCACATCAAAGATTTTCCTAGAAACGTCCGTTCAAAAATACGTACTTCGCTGCGGAGCGCTAATGTTATAAAATTGTATTTACGATCAGAAAAGCGAGACAAATGACATTTAAACTCGTTCGATTTTTTTATTCTCGCCTTTCCCCAGTTGTTCATTTTTCCACTTTCAAGTGGAATAACTCGATCGATCCAAGTGAGCGTTAATTCAACGATATCCAGGTATCGTTATTGTAGAACGCTTTCTGGGGTACCCGGTGACCCCGGCCCGATAGAGTAGACCCGATTCGACTACCGGAATGTCCTTTCCATTCTCGTTATCGGCGAACGCTTCACGCCCTGTCGAGTCCGAGAACAAGGACGTTTCGCGTTATTCAATTGCCGAGGGAAATAAAATTAATCCCGAAGACATTTATCGAATCCAAATCGCAAATGGAACGTTCTACGGACGAGGACAGGTGCGCTTTCGCGGCGTGGCAGTGTCTGTCAATGCTCGCTGTCTTTGAGTACGTCTTTCGAAAATACACTAACAACATTCATTACGATACGCAAATACGCTATAAATGAGAATGAACGTAACGTTTTGAAATCGTTTATTCTAATTTATTGGAAGACCTTTTTTTTCAATCGATGTAATTTACGAAGATACAAAAAATCAGTTTGATAGGATTCATCGAAGATTGTATAACAGAATCTCCGTTAAATGATATATGCGAATACACCGAACATCGAATGTGTAGAATACTCGGAAACGCGCGCATAGTTTTTGAGATTCTTCTTTTTTCTTTCGATCGCGACTAAAGAGAAGAAGAGGAGCCCGGGACAGTTGGCCCGAGGCTATAGACGGTGATCGCTGCGACTTGTCCATACACGCAAGAATTCAACCTATCTGAACTTCGTCTTTGAACCGCAGGCTTATTAAAATATGTAGGAAAAAGTACACGAGTTTACATGAAAATTCTAACAAAACTGGCAAATCTGTGTTACGTTATTTATCAGAGAAAATTTAAACACATAATCTTATTTATATCAACAATAACAAACGTTATTTTAATCACCGTTTTATACGTTTATAGCCGATACAATTTTTAATTCATGCAATCGATGTGAGCTATATTCATTCGCAAAAAGACATTACCGATAAGCTATATGACGTGCTCTATATACCTTGACAAGATTTTAACAATTTACATCGATACGTGTCTCGCTGACATTGTTACAAACCCATTCACTCGTTTACTTGCTTACAATCGGAACTCGAGTTTATATGCAAGATTCATATCACGAGTAATGAATTCCAGGTTCGCTTTTTATTACAGTATAAAAATGCGCAGTATTTATAAAAGTACCTAAATCCGAAATTAACCTCAGAGTCCCGACTTCCTCATTATCTCTATAACACGTCGATTACGATAAATCGGAACAGCAGGTCCAGAAAAAAGTGAAAAAGTACTGATCGTTTGCTCCGGAACGCTTGGCACGTGCATATTCGCGAACGCATATACACGAACATTAGCATAGCTTTTCTCGGCACGCGACTGTGAGACATGGCGGTGGGGGATTTAGAGCACGCAAAGTTTTTTGCTGCGATCTAAACAAAACCCATCCAAAGATGCCCGGTGCCTTTGCTTCCGCGTGAATAAAGAGCGTCGAATCTAAAAGAAAGAAGTTGCTCTGACGCGGCCACGAGCGCGGCTTCAAAGGTTTTAATGTTATGCGGGATTCCCTATGCCTTGAATGAAGAGTTCCAGGCACTTACCCACTTGTTTTTCGTATACTAATGAGAATGAAAATGAGATGACTGCGTTTATTTTAATTCTGTCAGGTGCAGGAGCCTGCTTGCGATTGAGATTATATTTTTCGTTTGGAAGCGTACGATACGTATTTTTTAAAAGTCTTTCCGTTCCATTCGAACGGCAACTTTTGACGCTTCATCAAAGAAAGAGGCTGTTTGATCCTCATTAATATTCCTACTCGTTCTCGCCCGTTTTGTCACTTCCCGATGGTACGCGAGCCATGAAAATTCGTTTTTGAAAACGAACACGCCATTGAACTGGAGTTTCCGCCGGGCGCATCACGTAACTCGTATCCGTTAAGGAGCCGAGTTAAGGAATATAAAGAGAAGAAAAAAAAAACGGTTGAGAAAAACACTCTGTTTCGCGTTCCGTGGCGGTTGCTCCTTTGCCTAACAATGGGTTCCTAGCTCTGATCTCAACACGTACGCCCGGCATCCGCATGAGAATCCTGCGGGGCACCATAGGCGAATAGATAGACGAATGCTTTTTACGTATGCACGATTGTCTCGTTGCACGCAGGAAGGAAGCGGGAGAAATCAGGAGAGAAGGCAAGGGGCTGGGTCCTCACGGTTCGACAACGCGGAGACGACCATCTATCTCGGGAGTATGATCTTTTTCCCCCACCGCGGCCGCGGCGACGTAGCCCGTGGGGGTCACAATGGTTTGCATAGACTTTCCCATGAGGATGACACCGTCTGGCTATACGCATTATACCTGGACCTTTAAACACACCAAAAAGGATAACGTATGCAAAATCGCACCTACCTGAGGAAGGATATATTCGTCCGAGGGTTGCCTTCCCCGTCATTGTTCCAGATCGGAGGAAGAGGAAGGGTTACGCGGGGCCACCCTTAAAATTTAAATTTATGCAACCACCGGCCGATGAGGCGACACATCGAGAATGAGATAGAACGAGGACCAGGTATATTCAAATGGGCACATTACCTGAGCTCTTCCTATTCAAACATCCGAGCCGAACCCCCGATCATCGAAGATTTATAACAAAGGTGAGAGACGCGATCTGGCCCACCACCAGCGAAGGCTGTGGGAAAATCGCGCTGTACCAATCGTAACTTTCCTTCCCCCGAAACGCCGGAACTATATTTGCAATCTTGGTTAAAACGGCGCCACTTCCAGCGGTCTAAGCGTTCGTTATCGGCCGCCGAACGTTGAGCCACGCGGGCCGCTATAACGTCCAACGGATTTTTTTTTCTTTGTGACCGCAATAGATGTTATAATTTTCGAGTGCGTTTCGATCGTATCGAATGAGTTGAACCGGAACAACTACTCGCGAGTGTATTTAAATGATACGAACCGGGGTAGAAGAAAAAAATCAGGATCCCCGTGAAGGCGCAATTAAATAGAATTAGAAGACGAGCCTGCGGGATACGAAGCAGGCAAACGGAAAGCTGGCGCCAGTGGCACGCGACTGCATTTTGATGTTTTTTCTCCGGGTGATAATTAGATGCTGCGGAGGTTCAAGGTCAGTTCTTGTGTGTCGCTGTATCGAAAAAATTATGCACCGCGGAGCCGGTGACTACCAGACATAATATGCAAATGGCCGCTCGGGCTCGCGCCTCCTGGACGAGGCAACAAGGAAGAAGATCGTTCTTCCTCTCACCACCCCGAGAAAAGGACTGCTTTATAATGTAGCGTGATGCACTCGTTTGTTTTTCGCTTTCTCTTTCCTGGCGAGCTCTTCTTCCTCTGGCCTACATGCCTCCCTCTCTCCCTCTCTCCTCTCACTTCTTCCTTCTTAGCTGCGTTCTCTTCCGACAGATAAATAATTCATCGAGCCTGCATGCTTTATGACGATTATGCTAATCCTAACGTGAACCTGTTACCTTTTGCCGCGAAACCCAACGCCTGCACGGACTGCTGAATGGATGACCGCACGTATGAACTTGGCAGAAGCCCCTGGTCTTCTCCTCCTCTTCCTCTTTGGTCCGTATCAATGAGAGGCGAATAAACTCATTCATTCGGATGATTTGGATATTCTCCTACGACCAAGTTATTCATGCTTCAGGGAATTTTGCGCCGTAAACGAGTAATAATTTATCGCGAGGTGCTTCTCGATGTCTTAGATCTCAACTATTAGCGCATGGAATTACGCATTCAGTTCCTTCCTGATGCTCGTCACCTGACCAAAATAAATACAAATAGTCGCTGATAAATCGTAGCATTCCTTGAATAACTGAAACTAATAGCGACGTATAGTCGAAGACGCGCAATGAATTATTTGACCTCGTAGAAAATAGTTTAATTAAAATAGTCGATGGGATAATGAATGGGGAGCAATTTGAATAATAGGGCTTGCACTTGACAACTGCAGTGACAACTTGTAATGTCTGTTTAAAAGAGCGAGTTTTATTTTACATAGAACTTCAAAATGGAAATGAAAAAGGAGGTGGCGCGCAAGCCACGCGAGTGTCCACATTCCATAGGGTCTAGAACCGTTAACGTACACACGCAATTCAGCGACGTCCCCTGGACAATTTATTAGATGGTTCTGGATAAACGCCAATGCTAATAACACTTGCGCACAAGACTCAACAACGAGATAACAGAGAAGCCAACCTAGAGAAGTTTCCGTGTCTTGCAATTCAAGATACGCAAAAAAAAATAATTTTTGTCTTACGAAATGAAGGAAACGAGTTGTCGTTCGTAAACGACCATAAAAAAAATAATTCCCGGCAAAAGTTGATATTTACCATAAATTTGACACAGGCATCGATGAATTAAGACATGTATATTGTGGCTGCTGGAAGGGACGAATAAAAGGTCATTCCGATTTCACATAATTCAATGTGACACTCCTCGTCGTCGTCTCCGACCAAGGACCTTGTATCAATACCTGCGACACATTTTCTGGGATGAAATGTAATGGTGTAAAAAGGAATTTTTAGGGTCGACGTTCTCTAAAGAAGAAAAAGATTGTGCGGTGCCAAGACGAGTGGGTCAACGGTTTCCCAAAATTCGATAAGTGGGCGCCATCCTACACCTGTTTCACTTCGTCTATTTCTAAAGAACCACAATTCGAGGCTTGACTTTTCAAATTAAATTGTATACTCGTATTGCGCGATGAATAAACCTTTAGTGAGTTCTTTTTGTTGAAAGGGAAAATACTTCGTTGTTCAATTGTTTTTTAATACTTTTGTGTAGCCACAAACTTACTGAATACGAATTATTGGAGTCATTAAAATCAACAAATGCTTTTTTGGATTAAATTAAAGAATCCTAAGTTTCTAACATTTTTCTGTTGTCATAAATTATTATAAACAAAAACATGATTTGATCATTAATTTTCTATATTGCCACAAAAAGAAACTAATTCGAGAAATGGTAGAGACGTATTTTCTTCATCGCATCCCGTTTTTTAAATCTTTTTTATCAGATGATTAACATCAACTTTGGTTACTTGCTATGGATTTAGATTACATCCATTTATCAAAATAGTAAACGTAACCCACGCATAAAATTCTGCCCATCAGGCGGAAGTATTTAAATTCGTTATAAACATCAAGATCCTAGTATACACATGGATGAAAATAACTCTAATTCGGGATTACAGTTATTTGATTAATGAACTGCTGTCACTGTCCTCGAAGTTTTGTTTGTTCATTGCTGTGTTCAGCACTGTTAATGTTACGTAATGAAAAAGTGAAAGTTGTCGCAACCCAAAAGTGTCGTTTTTACCTATACAACAAGTAGGTAAAAACCTTTACCAATACAACAGGTAGAGCAGGTAGAGGGCTTCTGCCCTTGCACCCTGTACCCACATCTCGTTCACTTTCTTCTTTTCAGGTGGGTTGTTGACACCGGGTGATAGAAAAGGAGCATAGATCGGAGCCAAAGGGTGATCGAGAAGGGCCAATGTCTGCGAGTTCGTGGGTACCCGTCCGACAAATACAAGGCGAGCGAGTTAATGCATTTCTTTTATTATGCAATATCCTGACTCGTAGTCCGGAACCGTTTAGGGAAATTTTTTGACTGTTATTCAAACGAGGGGCCAACCGAAATCGGCGTCTATTCGTTTTCTGCCTCGAATGCGTATGCCTCTGTGCGGGATAATATATGCACGTATCGATCGTTTTTTCGTTGATTGGTGAAAGAACTACAACGAACGGAAAAGAAAACCGCTTGTATTACGGTCGCAACGGTTTCTCGTCACGAAATTTACGTTGAGGAAAGACGAAGTGGATAAAGAATCGGCCTCGACGGTTCGTATTTTTCGTATCTGCGCGGGGAAATGCTCGCTGCGTCACCTAATTTTGTAAAGAATATGTAACGCACGAAACAGATCGTGGAAGAATGGAATGTAAAATGGAGGCTCTTCGTTTTATCAAAAAAGAAGTACGATAAAAAGAGTAGGAGATAATTTCGCGGAGATAATTTCGCGTTTTTACATAGCTGTATTAAATACGTGTCGTGAATCATCAAAACCCACAAGTCAAGTAAATTGGATGTTTACGTTGAAAATGCTTGATCTTCCTTCATTTCAACACCTTCATTAATGGTGAATTATTTTCGAGCATTCAACGTCTGCCATGCGTCGGAAGATTTCAGAGATGACGTCCTGTTTGTGTTTGAGAAGTAAACTACAATAATTGAATATACCACTAATTTCCTTTGCCCCCAGAACGTACAGCACGGGAACCGCCGATATGTACTTTGGAGGAATAGTGTGCGACTGTCTTATTGTTTACTGCAAGATTAATGCAATTCAAAGTAACTCCAATCGAACGTTTGCAAATAATTCTTGTCAGTAAGAAACAAAACAAGTACCGGAATACAAGTTTCTTGTACTTTTCTACTTACGCGTTTGCTTTCGAATATCGCGAATTTTCTGCAATTTCACGTGAGTCTTATTCAGTGTTCCATGTTTTCCACAAAAGTGTTTTGAATGTAGTTTAGTTTTTTATTACTTTAATAACATGAATAATTCATCTGACAAATTCATTCGAAAAAAGCATAATACTTGACATTAAACTCTTTTACGATTAAATGCAAATGCTACAAATTGAAGAAACAATTGTACACTTAGACCAAAACGAGATTTCGAGCAGGTTCAAGGAAAAACATGGCTTAAATTGTCGGTGCTGCTAAATATTCAAGTAGTCGTCTGGATTTCTGTTCAACTGTACTCACGCTGTTTTTCGACGTTACAATTGCAGATTGTGTACCTGCACACGACACTTACACGCTTTAAGTAGCGTTTTATACGTAATTTGTTTGCTTGAACTATCAAGGTAAATCTACACTTCGATACTCTGAATAATTGCAACTATCCCATACCGGCAAATTGAGTAATCATATCGCTCGGTGTTGATTTAATTAAAAGTATTTTTATAATTGTCGCGGAATTATTGAAAGCCAAGTGCGCATAAATGAAACCTAATTACGGCTCTTAAAGAATAATTTATCGATACACATCAATGCATACGACTTTTTCAGAACTCGCAGGAATTCGAATTTTTATACAATTTATTTCTCGTTGGACTTTTCCACTTTGTCGCTCTGTTCTCGGCGGAGGCCAGGAAAGTTAGAAATACTGTTTCACGGATAGAAATAAGATATTTTTTAGAGAAGATATAGAAAAGAATTTCGAAAAGATAGGTGTACAAAGATTGAGATTGAGGCAAGTGAGTTTCGAACCAACACATGAGACATGAGACCCACGGTCAGAAACTCGGATGGAAACCAGTTGCCAACGCCAAGATCTTATTTGTTTGCCCGACGTTTCATGGATGGTTCAACTATTTAAACGACCGCACTTAATAAGCCTTTTCTCGTTCCGGCATTACCAAGAATTTGAACTCTATTGTCTAGCAAGATCTTGCGAGATCAGGAAAACTTGTTATCGGCACGAAAATGTATCTGCATAATACTGTCAATTAAACCGTCAAGTAGAACATCTAAATATCCTATAAAAAGTAATACCCGTTTTTTGCATTAGAGCATTGATTAATGTAGCAGTAAATTAATTACCCATTAAAGAACACTAGCAATAAAGTTCGTGTCGTCTCGTCATGAAGGCATAACGGGTTTTTAGCTCCGAAAACTAGCATTCGTGTATAGTTTTGTGAATATCTCGAAAAAATATTCTCGTGTTTGAATTCAAGAATTTCTCCGTCCTCGCGCGTGTTCGACAAAATCGTCGTATAATGAGTCGGACTATGATTTTTGAGAGAACATTCGGAGGAGCATTTGCAGCAACGTCTTCTTGTGCACACTTGACGAAAATAAGAATGTCGATATAGCGTCGGAGAATGCTCGTGGCTAGAGGCGAACCAACGAGCGGACCAAAAGAACGTGAAAAAAGACGTAAAAGAATGGAGTGTAGCCATCGTCGTTGGCTGCGTTTAAAAAACCAGTTGTGCGACCCGAGCCGGTCTCTATGGAGAGGGCCAGGCAAACGAAAAAGTGTGCGCGTGGGCCGCACGGGCATCCTTGCTCCAGTCACGAGAATGGGATTCCGTGGGATGATTACCGATCGCGAGGTGCAACTAAAATTATGCAAATACGATGCAAATCGGGGCACATCACGCGTCATAATATTGAAGGTAATTGGCCGAGAGTGCGGTGACACTCTCCTGTACTTTGGCAAACAGCTGACTGCGGGCGATGGGAAATTTATGCATCTACCATGCTTTTCGACTTGAATAGTGGAACTTGATTTAATGAGCGAGCATCATTTTTGCCCGAAACGTAGATTCGTGAGTGAACAGCTACATTGAAAACCCGGTTTTTTCGTTGATCGTTCGGCCAATCGAATGATTGTATTCTAAATTTCTGTAAAGACCAGCGTTGTTCCTTACAAGAGTTGCTCATAAATGAAATGAACCACGTTCTCGCGGTCTTTGGGAACAGTCGCGACATGGAAGACGGGGTTGATGAATGATGGGCGGTCAAGTAGTGCGCTTGGTAAAGCTATCTCTGTAATCTGAGCTGTCTCCGTGTCCTGTTCATATTGTAGCATACCCGTTTGCCAAGGGTGAGGTCAGGACAACAATATTAAGACCTGGATACAAGACTGGGTCAGCGTGAGATTGAAAAATTTCGGTCGAATTAGGCGTATTCGAATTCGATTAGTTGAACTCGCATTCGTTGGTTTTGAATTGCAGTAACTGCTTCCATGAAATTTTAAAAAATAACGTCTTTATAACTGATTGAAAAACGCTCTGTTTCGAGATGAAGATCTCATTTCATTTCTTATAGTTTATAAGACTTAGATCTCCACCGACCTTACCCTTCGTGGAGCAAGGTCGGAGTATACTTTTCTTCGCTTCGCCGCAAGAAGTCCGGGACTTCGACTGCCAGTGGACGCACACGCAAGTGGGTTCAGGACCCACGAGTGATAATCGCGACCACAAAGCGGCACGATTTCGCCCAGGCTGCGTTCGTGCGTAACCGAAGTCAGAATTTAGCGAGACCGAATTTCGGGCAAGGATTGGTTACGTCACTGGAGACGTACCGGCGAATTTGGACAAGACGAGAGAAACTAGCCACTTTGTGACAGCTGAAAACATGAGGTCATTGATCGGAGATAACGAGCGTCGAAAAATAAACCAAACATCTATGTGCAAATTGACGAGAGCAATTCAAGCGATTGCGCCACAGGACTTCGCCATCTCCGAGGCACTGCAAGCCAAATCCTGAGGTCGCACAGAACAACATTTCGCATCTTCGGGACTTTTCCGCCGGTCCAGAGAAACCAAGATTAAATCATGACGTGGTTTCATTTTTTTCCGTGCCGCAATGCTGCCAAAAAGTTGATCGTCATTCAATCGCGTGGGCGAATAAAAATGCAACGTCGTTAGTTAACTCCAAGATGTATGACAAAAAATTGAATAAAATTTCGAAAAAAGGTGTAATATGATGTAAATTGACCCGCTGTTAAAAATCCTTGTCTTTAACGTACTATAATTTATATTAATAAAATACAAATCGGTACAATTGATAATTGCTTCGAGAGTGTGGAAGTGGAAAACGTTTTTTCAAAAATGTGATGCTGTTTGAGTTTCAATTTTTCAGATGTACGTTTTTTCTCAAATACTGGATTTTAGTGATATTCTTTAACAAGCGTTTACGAGAGTAACATTAAAATAATTGCTTGGAATGTGAAAATTTCGTAAAGTGAACAGATGACTTATTTTCATTGTGTTTTCCAGTCTTGAATCTATCTTGGTTCAGAGTAGGTATAAAAAGTGTTTGCTATAAAAGGCTCAAGTCCTTGACCTATATATACGCTTGACAATGTCCTCAGCACATTGCCGCAGAGCTCCACAGCTAAAAGAAATCCTCACGAAACGTTTCGTTGTCCGTCTCGTATTTCTCCACAAGATATGTGTTGCAAGCCAACGACGCGACGCTGATTTCATTCGGCCCGCGAAAAGAGAGCTGAGGCTATTTTACTTTGGAATGAGCCAGGCCTGCTTTTCGTGACTCGTGACTTGCGTGTCGATGGAAACGATTCCACGACGGCCTGTTCCAAGACGATCGAGAGCGCAAGTGACTCTTTATTTGCTTCACAGAAAAAGGTCTTTGTGGTGTCTTTATTTTAATTCCCGGCCCTCGAATTGCGGGGATGACTGATGGCTCGGTTTTTTGTGCGGAATAGTTTCGGCATCTCGAGACTTTTGGAAAATTGTTTTCTGTAACGAGTTAATGGAATTTCGCGTTTGTTTGGGTTTTTTTTATTGGCAGACAAATTGTAAAGTCGGCCTTGAAACAAAAAAAATCCCTCAGACACGCAGTGACATCTACTGATTTAAAACCCGGAACATCATGATTCTTACGATCAAAGAATCGGCACGGTTAAATGTGAAGGGCTCGAAATTACGATTCTGCCCTACGATCTGTGTTCTCACGGAAAGACCTGTTTCTGAATAACCGTGCAATGGTATTACGTAAGATAAAATTTCGATTCCGTAGCTGACGAAACGTTGGAAAAATGTTCACAAATCCAATCGTTTTTTCACATTCGACCCATTTTATGCAAAAGGTTACGTCGATGTTAGTTCCAAATGATTGCCGGTCGAGACATAAAAATGTAATCTTTCCGCTCCGGTTTTGAATACCTGGATTCAGGGTTTTCTTGTTAATTTTGAGCGAAAAATCTGTTCCGTGCTCTCACCAAACGACTTTCGGAAAGGTTGGACAGGTTTTTCGCTACCCGTTAGTCGACATTGTGCGGAGGCAAGATTGTAGCGATTACAACAACGCTTCCCCGACCGGTTCATTAGATTTCTCGAAATGAGAAATAACGTGGGCTCGTCCCTCACGTCGCGTAGTTTTAGAGATATATCAAGAAAGAAAAAGATTCCACTGTTACAACAAAAATATGACTTATGCTCGAATAAAAAAGGTGCACTAATATTTCACAACAACAAAAATATAAAGAATTTTCGAGTCCAAAAAACACCGGTCGGATTAAATAATTTACCTGGTTTAGAAAAAAAAACCTCATTTTCATCAGAGCTGTTTTTGGCCCTTCAAACTCATTATTAAAATATTGTCTTGCTTTTACTTGATGAACTGCGGTAATTGGAAAAAACTCGGTTCCTTTTCGACGTGAATACTCGTCGATCGAACGGTAACATTCGCTATTTCCGCTATGGATGCTGCAATTACCGATATTTTTATAATTAAATATGGGCCCAGGGTAAGAAATTATATACGACAAATGGCGAGCCAACGGAACAAGTGGACCGACCGTACTATACAGTACTCAACACTCCATTCACCGAGCCCCTATGAATGAACGAAGGCAACTTGCAGACTTGCCCTGAACAAGTTGAGTGGAAAAGAGACCGAAGAAGGGTAGACGCGGCGGAAGGGAAAGCCGGAGAGAGACGGCTTGCGTAGTTTTAAATATATGCAAGTCCGTACATCGGCGCTGTGTGGCCTCACATTGTATTATTATTCAACAACGATAGAGTAATTGATCTCGATCAAAGTGAGTGAGACGCCACTGCCAATGCTGGGAGAACGTGAAACATGCATGAACGCAAGCGACTCCTATTGAAATTGAATAATCATTCTCATTCAAGAATTTTGCATATCTTTGTAGCGGAATCTCTGATTCAGACAGTGCTTTGTTTTTTATGACCATAAAACGTTAATTAGCCCTGCTATTGGCTTTATTACTTCATATTATTTTATCACTTGTAATTTACCGCATGAGCGAATTCTGGATCACTCTTTAAGTTATTAATTCGTAATTAATTATACATGTGATATATCACGCTGCACTATCGAATTGTTTTCGAGTTAGTCCAATAAAAATGTCGTAATACTTATTTTTTTGACATTTTTGACAATTAAGATTGGACAATCCTTTTCCGAAAAACGTAAAATGAAATCTTTTACTCATTATTCGATGTAATCACGTATAAAATGTACATCGGTAAGATCAACTTTGTTTGTTGCATTTGTAACGGCTCGGACATTTATACATTGCCAAAATCACAGCGATGTATAAAATAATGTCACAATTTCCATAACGTGACGACAAAACGATAGCCATAGAATGATTGTTTGGATTCCAAAGAAACGTTTCGTCTCGTCGATTAGCCCCTCGCACGCATTATTCTCTTTCGTCCAACGCGCAACTTTGTGATCGATAAATTATGAAAATGTATTCCCGCGGTCCTTTTTTTCATACGCCTGAAACCAAATAATTTTTGCACCAAAGAAAACAGAAGCCGAGCTCAAAGCCAATCAGGGAAAGTGCTTATGCGAAAACAAGCACGGTCTATTCGAAAAGATATTAACGCCGGCCACGTTGCCAGCCAAGCCATCTCGAGACCCGACAAGAGGAATGTGTTAAAATGCCTTTGCGCCCGTGTGCTCAAATCGCGTGTGTTGCGTACGTGAGCCTCCGCGTCTGATGCCTCGGGCCCAGCATCAACTGTCTCCCCTTCTCCCCCTGCCCATCCATTGCCGTCCTCTCGATGGGCCCCAAAATATTCGAGAATTCTGATTTCGAGTATCAAGCTGAAAGAGCTCCTTCTCCGGTTGCGTACGAACGCAGCCGGGGCGAAATCGTGATGCATTTTGTGATTAACAGAGGGAGGGGGCGATCTCTACCCCTAGGGCCCGAACCCACCCGCGTTCGCGTACACTGGCACTGTCCGCGTAATAGGTTCTGGATTTCTCGCCGCGAAAGTAAGAGTGGACTGTCCACCCTGGCCTCGCTCCACGAAAGGTGTTTTTTTATCCGCCAAATTAACATTGGATCGAGAAAAGAGAGAAACTTTGATATTTTTACGCGTTTACTATTCTCGGCGAAGATAAAAGTTTTCATTACGTCTTCATTGGTGCGGAACTGAGCGTAGATTTTCACATGGCCGGCTTAAATACTAGAAGGACGGAAAAGGTCCCGACATTCCAGAAAGGGCCTGACGGATAACGCGCTGTGTCCGGATTGGCTGGGACAGCGTATGTCGTAGAAGTATACGTATAGATATCTTTTGCAAGAAGCATAGGAAAATCTGAGCTCAAATTAATTGTAAATAAATTTTAGAACAGGTAAATCAATCAGAATAAAAATATCTACTTGATTATCGATGCGAAATAGCGTTAATTTAACGATTTTCGAATGCGCTTTACCTAGAATACCTAGTCGCTGGATCACAATGTCCGTTCCAAAACGGAGTAAATCACATTTCCAGGTTGCAACATGTGCCTGGCCTCTCGTTTTACCTAAGCGAGAGGCTAGACACATTTAAGAGTGAGTTATTTTCTTTCCTATCGTTTTTTTCAATTATTTCCATATGATTTATGGCAGTAGGAAAAAGTATTATCGTTATTAGCAGTGTAGGCCTTGATAGGATCCCAGAACTTGTAGATGGATTAGGAAAGAATCTGAGAAATAATAGCAATTATTATATATGCCGTTTGTTCGATATCACGTAATACCTCGACTTATTATAACAATATTTGCAAGTTACTCGAATACTTTCTCGTCTAAAAAATAAACACGATCCTTTTATTGACGGCGTCACAAGAAATCGATAATTAATTTTACGACCTGATAATGTCATTTACTTCGTTTTATGTTTGAACATAAAAAATAATGACTTGAATGTTTTGAAAATGTCAACGAAAAGAAAAATTATAATGTCGTTGACATTTGGAATGTTAACGAGCAACTTCAAAGCGAAACATTCATTGGTGTTTTTGCTTACCCTTCGTGAAGTTAGGCTAGGGTAGATAGTCAACTCCTAGCTTTGAAAAGTCGGAAAGTTCCACGCGTTCCGCGACACAATTAATTCGCCTTTAAACTATAACGACGTGCGCGCGCACGACAGCTATGTATACGCGCGCATTTCAGAAACGGTCACAAGTTGGAACGAATATTGTGATCCAGCAACTCGGTATTCTCGGTAAAGTGCGTTAAAAATATAAACAATTGGATCATGAAAAACTGCACCAGTTGCTAGTCGCAAGTCGCCAAAAGGTGATATTTCGTCGACGAGAACCTGCGCTTAATCGCGCCAGTTGTCGCAACTGATGTGGTGTTGCAGTCGGCATTCCCGTAGTTTAGATAAGAATATAAAACATTCCTCAAGAATTCTTTTTCTCTGTGATAAGTCAGCGGCGACAGACAGCGGACTGCGAAGCTAAGAAGACGCTAGACGCGAGGCTTTCTACAACTATGTAAAACTCTTGTACGCGGTTTATTTACGAGTCTTTTAGGCCAACGAGTCTTTTTGCGAGTATACCGAATTCTCATACGTTTTCGTCGTTATTCGGTTTATCTCGACATTGCGAGTTTTTTTCAATTTAATACTCGGTACGATCCACTGCGTACAATATGGTAATCATTTAATCGCAACTTTGTTTTGGCCACATACAGAGAGCGTGCGCCGTGACCGATTTTTTTTCATCAAAAAAATATCCTATGATCGCGATATATCAATATTTTCAACCCCTATACTTGATACTTTTAATAATGAGAACTTTTAAGCCAAAGTCAAACTCAGCGGTGGGTTCCCTTTTTGCTTTTTGTGTGAATTTTCGTTCCCTTTTCGATTTCGAACATTAAATGATTCTCTGCCCCTTTGCGATCTTCAATAAACTGTTTTTTAACCAACAAAATAACAAGTGAGCCGAAAATACCCGAAATTCCCTGCAGCGGAATTCTGATCTGGAGGATCTGAAAACATGCTCGCGGTGGACAGTTATCATTTTTGATATTTCTCTGTTTTTATGGTCGTACAATTTTAACAACCATGTAAATTTGTTGTGGAAAATTCCCTACAGTGTAAATTTTCTACAACATTAAACCGCTCTTGCGCAGAAGTGTCACAACTAAGGTGCTTCTGCTTTCACAACTATGTTAAAAATCATTCTTTCAGCCTTATAAGCAAATAATTTCGAATAAACTTCAACATCTTTTTTCGCTCTTGATTAATACGAAAATTGCCACTGCTGCTAAGTAATTGGCCATTCGGATAACTCAACCTTATTTTATAATAAATAATAAATGTCTGCTACGTGAAAAACGATGATGAAAATTCAAGTGGATAAAATCAGATGATGATTAAAATTTACATGGAAGTTGGGATGCTGTCCGTCTAATACTAAATTACAAATTCTTACGTGAGTTAATTACAAACAATATTCACTCCAATTAAGAGTCCTTTGAAATTCAAAATTTTAATTATAGTTAGATACCCAATAACATCAACTCAAATTGTGATGAATCGCATTCCAACTACTTGCAAACCACTAAAAAATCGGAATTATATTGCGTAACAAAAACAAAACTTAAGTACATCCATTATATCGCACTCAACAATGGACGATTGACGACAGAGTATAATGAGCTATCATAAGATTTATCACAACGTAATTGGTTCCCTCCGCAAGGTGAAATAACCCATGAAAAGCTAGTCAAACGTCCCAGAATTTAATCAAAACTGCATTACACATATTCTAAGGTTCAAATACGAATCTGAAATCATCAACTGCTTTTATACTGAATAAAACTCAATAAAAATGGCAAATAAATATTATGTGAAAGAGTGAACATATTCTCACTAAGTAAGTTGAAAATTTACATTTTCAGAAGCTCATATTATTCATAATTAAATTTTTCACGCCAAGTATATGTTTGTTATTCCATTTTTTCAGTATTGCATGACAAGATATATTTCATTTTCGGTTGAACCTCCCACCAGTCTCCCTCAAGTACATTTGCGTAAGGAAAAATGCATGAAAGTATACGCATTCCGCAAGATAGTCAACTGACATTTTCGATTAACTAGCGAACATCTTAATATTCGCGGTATTATTGACCTTTGAGGAAACTTGTTATGAGTTACTTGATCCCGTCATAGACATCCTCCTCCGTTGCGCAAAAAGCATCTCCGGTTTCGTAATGAACGTATATTAATACTTCGTTTAATAAGCTTTAAACGCATGCAAGCCGCCTTCGATTTTCACTATGTCGAGCCGAGAGTCGAAGCTGTAACGAAGACTTGGAGATTGGCCCCCGGCCGAAGAGCACTGTGGTTTCCCATAACTTCTACAGGGATTTCTGTTATGTGTGCACTAGAGCCGGAGCCTCGACTAATCTCCTGTACTGGTTCCTGAGAGAAGATATTAGGTTCGTAACAAGGTGGCGATAGTTGCTCTTATTATGGATGCATTTATATGCAAATAATTATTAACTCTAGGCTTCTAAATGCCAGCGCACGCTTTTTACGCCTCTTTACCGGTAGTTACAAATTTAAAATACGTTTCTGAGATACGAGTGTGATTTCACGCAGCCATCACCCACTATTCCAAATTTTATTGACAATTTTATTCGATCTGGAGGATCTTAAAACATGCTCGCGATGGACACTAACCATTTTTGATATTTCTGTTTTTATGGTCGTACAATTTTAACAACCATGTGAAATTGCGTTGATTAATTAAATGAATTGATACTCAAGTTTTCATCCTTGTAGTTAGAGGCATCGTAAGGACGATAATAACATTTTGCCAGCGCCGGTGGAAAAAGAGGAAGCTTTTTTCGTATACGCGACTTTCGAGATTTCGAAATGAAAATTTTAACTACCTCCTCGTACGAGGTAAATTACAAATGACATTGATTATTCTCGGCAATGTTATACTTATAAAAATAGCGGAATGCAAGTAGCAAGAGCGAGAACTTGGTAATTGCTTGCATTTTCGCGTTGAGTACGTAAGAAATGCAACCGTGTATGCCTGTACTATCATTTAATGTATGCACGAAACGCTTCCATATTATAAATAAGAGCAAATTTAAAGAGAAAAATTTCAAGCTGGAGTTAGTTAGGAATCGAAATGAGATTTCATTTTTCACGTTATCGGAATAAATAACGGGCAAAAAGTATTTTAGAAAATTTCAGCAGTTCATTGGTAATCTTGTCATTGAGTCCGTTCTATAGATTACCGATTTTATGTATCTAATCGGAAATTCCGATTATTGGCAATTATCAATCGAACATTTTAACGAATGCTTCGATGCGTGACGAGGATTGAAAAAGAACATGGGTAGGAAGTTATAGAAGTGAAAAGGGTCGTTTTGGTGAGCCGCAAGCCGCAACCGCAGCCGTAAACGCTGTCTCTGCAACCTGTTGTTTCCTCGCTCGCTTAAATGGCATTAGACACACGTGCTGTCTATTCTATAGACCAGTTGATCATCGTCTTCGGGACGCGAGCAAACGTTGTAATCTTCTTGGTTCGCGAGCACGCGAGCATCTCCGACACGGCGGAAGTGAACGCACTCAAAGTCGTTCGCGAAGAACGAGATTTTGAATTCCATGCAAGATAATCGGCTCCGAACTGGTTCTGCTTCTGTTATTCACGCGAACCTCGCGATAAGACGCAACAACCGTCGAGTTTGCAAATCGACTGGAATCTATCGATTATCGAGTGTCGCATGTTATCGCACCAAAAAAAAAACCTAGCGGAATCCAGATAAGGAAAATTCCGTAAAAAGTGTTAATTAACTTTTTTGCCAATTTTATGCGACGCGTTCACTTTTCGATGCAGAAAAAAGCTTTTATTTTTATCGCACACCGGGAAAAATATCATGAATCTTCTATCTAACTAGGAAGACGAGTTTCGCAGTTTTATCAAGTAAATGATGTACTTAAAATTGACTCACTTCTGATGTTTGCTTTTTAAATTGCTTATATTTATGTTCATGAAGTTATTAAAGATTTCTCGAAATCGGCAAACTGGAACTTTGGTTATTTTTAAGATCCGTTGATCGATCCTTTTCTTTCGTTTAACCTTCCAACGGCTCGCTCGCGGGATTACTCTCATTTGCCCAACATATTTTTATCAGCTTTCCTTCCTCCGGCACCGACTTTCTTATCCTACCAGCGTGGCTTTTCAATGCTTCGAAAAGTTTCGTCGCATTTTAGCATTTTCGTGCTCTAATCGATAAAACAACTCCAGCATTTATTTAAAAAAACAAACAATACATAACCACCGCGATTAAACGCAATCATTTCAAACGCTAACTCTGAATAAAATTATTTTTCGTTCCAATTAGGCTTAATATCGTTCGCCGTTTTGATCGTTCAATTAACTGTTCTAAATTTTACTTAGGATATCAAGTTTAAGCGTGACAGCCCACCCCGCCACCACATGACACACTCAGAGTCTCTAATGTCGATGTTTACAAGTGTACGGAATCGATGCACGCACGAGTGTGTAATTATATATTTTATTTACATCATTGAGACTGCATCCACGCGCGCAGGCGGCTGTAACGCAATACATACGATACATGCGTCGAAGATGATTTTTTTCAAGCAAAACAAATTTATCTTCACGCCGTCACGTGGGAGGAATGCTTGGGTAGATTAATGTCAATTATCCACGACTCGCGTCTAAGACATTATTAACGTTCGTATTTGAATGTCACGGCTAATACAGCATTAGTCGGTTAATATATCAGCTGCCGAATGAAAAAAAAAAAAATGTCGATTTCAAGTAACCATAATCGGAATCGCACCGCGGCACTGATAGCGGATAACTTGATCGCAAATACGTTTTGAAGGTCGACGGTAAAACGGTTTCTTTGAAACGCGTGTACACGACAGGGAGTTTTCGAAATAGTCGTAAATCTTGGCGCGTAAAAGGTTCTCGTAAATCTGGTTAATCATTAGCCATGATTAACCGCGTTACAGCCAGTGAATTAGTTGCGCATTTTTTAAAAATAATCAAAGAACAAATTTGTCACCATGGAAAAGTCAAGAGTAGATTACTGTTCCGTCACGCGTAATCTGTATTGTTTTTTTCTAATTAATAATTCATGAATAACCAATTTGACAAGGGTATTTCTTTGCATATCTGACTTCAATTCCTGAAAGATTGCTAGGTCTTTTTGCGATCGCAATTTGTTTTCGCGAAACAGTGAATATTATAGAGATAAAGGTTCCATCATGCACAGTCGATTTTTGACGAAAAAGTGCATGAAACCAACTCTTCGTTCGGCAATCAATCTTGGAAAGAAGAAACCCAGAAGTCCGTAAGTTAATTAAGTATTCCGTTTGTTTTGCTGCCCACGAAAATCGGCAATTTGCAAGTATATCGTACGAAGTCGGCTGTTATCGCGTAGGCTCAGGCGTCCGATCGGCACTCGGGCGCGCCCTTCTTTAGGAGCCGGGGTGGGGTACTAAAGAGCCGATGGCAGGAACCGCGCGGTAAAGGATGAAGAGGAGAAGGTGACGAGACCAGGTCGAAGCGAAGAGCGAGATGAATCGGAGAGGACGAAGAGGAGAGGGCGGTACGGTCCATTAGGTGATATCGGGATCATCGCACGGTAGCATCACGCTCTCTGAATTTAACTCTGGCGAGCCAAGAGGGACGAACCGAGAAATTTTGGGCCCACCTCGCGGTCTTGCGCTCGGTTCACTTTTTCGTGGATCGATACGGGCGAAAGAATTCGGTTAAACCGGCCCTGGAGCCGAATAACACCAGTAGCCCTGGCGGCGGCGTTGTTTTCCGATTTACTGCCACACGAGGATTATCATACATAGCATCGAAACCTGCATGCGATTTACCTTTTGCAAAAATACCTCGCGTTTTTATTGCCCGCCTCGAGTGCTACTCGCTGCGGTTATTTCCGAGGGAAATTAGAGCGCGTCACGTGGACCATTAAAAATGTATGAATTATAATATAATTTCATATTTTCATATAATTATAATCTTTTGGGTACAAAACGAATTACAAACTCGATTTTACATATAACGTTTACTAGTTCTTGATATTGTGCCATGCGTGTATTAATTATGCATGATCTCAAATAATGTTCATATTGACACCGGAAATTTCCAATTAATACAAATATGACCGACCTCATATTTCACAAAACGAAAGCCAATACCAGGACAAGAATTATTTAGGCAACCTTTTTATACTTTTACTATTCCGGAGTATTATTTTTAGTGATTTCTTTTATTTCGCAACGCAATTTAAATGTTAATGGAAACAAATCATTTCATATCACTATCGATATTCCTTGGGCAAAACATTAATCGTTCGTGATTGTTATAATGCCATTAAGGTTGATATCAATCATTCGTTTCCGAAAGAATTCGCCTTATCCAAAGCAACAGTGAAATCTCGATTGCATTATTATTGCGCGGCATGCAACAACACGGCTCAATCTGAAAAATCCATTAGCGAGTTCCGTGGTCTGTAGGTGTTAGCTGCTAAAGAATGGACACGTATCGAGGCGACCAATGCCAAGGGACGTCAGGTACGAATAGTTTATTCCAGCGGATTATGAGGAATTTAAATTGAGGTTGCCGCGTTTATTTCAGTATCGAAAAATCTTTGCAAAATTTACGAATTTAGTGTTGAAGCGCCTATTTCATGCTGGGCTAATGAGTTGTTTCGACGAGCATAAGGTTCTCGCTCCGAAGACGTTGACGAGACATCAGCGATTCCTCGTTGAAGGCCTCGACATTGACCGAAACCTTTATACTTCACGTCGTGATTACATATTTATTTATTCTTTGTTGATTACATCTAACACTTGCACCTGTACATGATGAAACCGTGAACGCTCTTTACTGAAACAAAGGATTGATTGTACGTCCAGAATACAAAATTATCAAAGATTATTGTTCAGCAATAAAGTATGGAAACCGATAAACTCGTACGAAATTTTTTCTTCGATAAAACTATTTTTTGGGATACGTGAATCGAGGTTTCAGTAATTTCGAATAGCCAATTTCGTTTGACGAATAAATTACGCAATAATACCTGTGGAAAAAACGTTATTTTTCTCTGATCGCCAACAATTTGACGTATTTATTTATTGTATTTTGACTGGACTTTTGCATAAATTGGACACTCGTCACATAAAAACGCCAACGAAATTCATCGAGATGTGATGACTCGATAATACTCCAGGCCAGATAACTGTACACCGTATATTCTTATCGTCCGAGAATTGTCGAATTCTCGCAAAAAGAAGAAAAAGACATTTTGCGGAGCGACCTCCCCGGTTTTGTTCAAGCGTAGGAATATTCCACGATTTCTCTCCGGCAATGTGAATTCCGATCGATGAAATTTTGTTGTCTTTTGAAGCGCGATATGGTAAGGTCCGTCGGTGGCTGACAAGGAGCTGCCGTGGCAAATAGTGCTTGAGAAGCCGAAGGACATTTCACAGATACGAAGCCGGTGAGGTAAGCCAAGCGCAGTCGAACGGCGACTAGATTTTCCTGTCAATAAATCAAACAAGTCCGCGCGGGGCGGCCTCGGCATTTCTTATTCATGCTGCCTCGACGTCGGCGACGTTCGCGCGTCGCCAAGAAAAACATCATCCGCGACCGCTACGCACAGGTTGCTGGTGTCTCGCGGCGCAGGAAATGTCCGAGTCAAAGAGCCGAAGAAAACATACGTCCTCGCTTACTAAAATCCTCAGTCCTCCTATCTACGAATGTGATCTGCGAGACTTTTCAAATGTTTTTTATTCGATCCACCAAAAAAGTATGTGACGCGAAGACCTCCGCTCGCGTCGCGTTCGGAAGAAATTCTCTGGCGGACTGTTGAGTTGAGAGATAATCTGTGATTTTTTGAAAATCATGGAGAGTCAAAATTCAGCTGGGATGAAGGACTCTGTAAATCCTGCAAATTGTATGGACAAAAATACGTTGGCATTAAATTGGAGAATCGAACGCATTCCTGGCATTAAATTTCGTTGTGTTCAATTAAAATGGAAATCAGGAATCCCAGTCACTTTATCCCCGAATCCTTCGTGTCTCTTCCAATTCCAATTCACTCTATAACCGATTACATTTTTCGAAACAAAACGAGACACTTAACTCTCGATTTACACGTGGTAAGAAATTTTTGTTTTAATTAATAAATTGAAAAATTGGATTTGTCTAATTTTTTCCAAAAATCAGATTAATTAACGCTTTACATTTCAACTTTACTACTTATTTTACGTATTTCATATCTTATTTTTTAGAAAACTGAATAAATAAATATTAAAAAATATGTTTGAACGGTGGATAATTAATTAATAACTGAAAAGCATTTAATTAGCTTCACAAAATGTTTACTTTTTTACATTCGAAGACCTGTTTTATTAAAAAAAAGCAGTCGGTTCAATTTTAAAAGTGATAGAATGTTTTTTTATTCAATTAAATTAAATGTCTGAAAAGGTTTGAAATTCACAAAAAATGTTAAGAAGAAATGTGATTGAGACCGTAAAATCTAATTTAATACCCAACGAAATTTCTTCATAAAAAGCAATTTTGATTGACGATAACAATTTTTGTCTCGTATAAAATGGAATTGTCAATAAAATTTTACAGCACTCATAAGATTTTATAAAAATATCAAATCAAATTCCAATTTTTTTATAGAGGACCAAATTGGCACTCAACTCTAACCTTTTTTATAATCACGTTAAGAAATAAAATGATGATACTTGCAATAAAATTAGAGACAACAAAAAATCTTTAATCTATTAAAAATAACGATTCCGGGGTTAAATTATTCTTTCTAGATTCAACAAAAATGAGAAACATAAAACTGTACAATGTTCTTCAATTCTCAAACCAGCATCAATTCTCAAATTCGTATTTTTTATTGCCTGTTTACTTTACTCCTTTTATTTTTTCCATGTCGCACAAGTCGCTATCTGACTTGTTCGTGTATTCCGTTCTTCAATGTAATTTGGTATTCGTTTGGCGAGTTCCCTAATGAACCTAAGATTAGAAGTTGAATGGCTTGAACTATAGGTATCTTGTGCAATTAACTCTGAAATATTATCAGCGGAGTTAGTTGAGGACGTTCGAAACGGCAGAACAGAAAATCGGGGCTCCCTTTCATCCCCGGGTTAATTAACTTTGTAAACTCATCAATAAATGTTTTTCAACCAATTTCAAAACCCGTCCAACATTTAACAAAAATTCCGCTTCGGCAGAAAATTATGCTTTCAATTGTACATTCCTCCGTTTACTTTATCCGTGTTTCTTCAAAGCTCAATTGAAGAACAAAAGATGTCCGCGTTGTAAAATAGTTGGCTCATTTAGTGGAGCTGATTGAATAGCTGGGTCTCGATCCTGAACAACGGGGCACTCGTGCCCAAGAGGAAAGAGATAGAAGCCTAATAAGACATCATGACTCGACGGTTTGTCAGAACTTAAGTGATCGGCTAATTGCGCATTAGACCGTTGATAATAGAATTATTAACACGGGCATAATGCGCCGTAAAAAAACGAATCCGAATTGCATGGTTTGATTGAAAACACGTACATTCCAGGAAATTACGAAGGAGCCTAAATTGAGTGTGCAAAATGATTAATAGCTCGACGCATTTGACTAATTACCAAACATCTTCTTTGCTTTAATTTAAGGTTCCTTTAAAGCCTTTTTTGCGTACTTCGTATATTTATTGCACTTATCGCTGATCTTATTTTAAACGATCGCGTTTACGCGACGCGAATTGATTAAATAGTCATTATCTATACATTTATGCGTATTCTTTGATACGCATTCAATTATCGCATATACTAATTAACATCTCTGCATTACAATTACGTAATCTCTTTTATATTTCTGTGATAACTCGCAATTACGTTTCAAGTCACTTTGGAAGCTGTAATCATTCAAGTCATTTATGAAAAGTATAAAAGTTCGAGAACATGATGATACCTTTTCGCAGTCTTCCAGAAGTACGGAAATTAGGGCGAAAATGAGCTCATTACTCTCGTTTGGCGGCAAGGTAAGATGTACATCAAGCGATTCCTGCCGACTCAAGTGCATGCACTCGGAGATTTGCACTCGGAACGGGGGGACACGGAGAAGAACAGGAGGAAGAAAACGGAGAATAATAAGAAAAGTACGGGCAAAAAAATAGAAGGTTGCACGAAGATGATCGGCGAGTAAGCGAGTGCGCGTGCGCATCGGATCGGTTTATTAACCGCGGGTCAATTCGCAGTTGAGAGATCGCTAGAATGGCAGCGAAATGATTTCAGCGATAGGGATTCATTAACCACCGTTAATTAAGACATTATCACGTCATAATGATCTCGACGTGATTTAATGAATGAATGAAACACGCCTCATAAATAATTAATCCCCCGATTAAGTCGTGACCATCGGCCGTGGCCATACGAGACTTAGGAGACAGAGGACGAAACGGGGAGAGCTGAAAATTTCCATGTTACAAGCGCCACGGTATGGCCCCCGCAGAAAAAGACGAGTCGTGAAAAAATTATACACTTTGTGCACTTGCGATATTGCATCTCTAAAATGTACCTTAATTACTTGATTGACTAACAAGGTAGCTACATGTGTTATTTCTTTATATTTTTATGTCCTCAAATTAACTTGTAATGACAATCTTATCAATTAAGAAGGAATTTATCCTTCGAGAATAAAGTCCAGCAGGAAAAAAGTTGGACAAATTGAAGCCGTGGAATATTATTCTCGATTAAAGTAGAATTTTTTAGAATGTACTCGAGTCATAACTCGCAGAATTGCGTTCGAGTTTTAGTACAATGTCGGGTTTAATGTCGCTGTCCAGTAGTGTCCTAAAGCAGAGCAATATTCAATTCAAAACGCGTTGCGAAAAGCGCCGACCCTTGGGGGGGTATACCTAGAATTTCCGGAAAATCCGGTATACGCGACCATAAAATACGCGCTTAGCTTGTCCTTCCCGTTCGCGAAATGCGCGGGATCGCGAGACAGCTTGCACTTTTTCACCGTCTTTCTTGAAACACAAACAAAACTAGTTTGACGGCAGTGGCGACGCAGAATTGAATATAAATCTTTTGAATAGACGACCCAAGACACTGCAGATTACGTCGTTTCAAGTGTTATTATTTTTTGCGCCCGCTCAAGGAATTATCGCGTTTTAATTGCCAAGTTAATCAAAGTTGGTTCTAAAATGCGGCACGAACGGTGTAGAAAATTAGTTTTTTTGAGATTTGTTTCACAAAGTCTGGAAACGCATAAAATAATAGTATTTCTATATTTTTTATGACAGTTTTAGTTCTTTGTACTTTCTTCTCAAGAATAAATATTGAACGCAACCACGCGATATCAATTGAGCATGACAACTTAGTGCTTGATACAATTAAAAAAGTTTTCCATCTCATTTTTCCTCATCGTAAAATAAAAGTGATTGCAAAATCCCGTTTCTTTTTAATAGCCGTGCTCAAAGCTCAGCAGCATCGATAAGAAAAACAATTTCAGTCATTTCGTTCAGTCGATTTGTTATCCCTGCCCGAACAATCTGCCCGGAGCGAGATTAATCCAATCCAAGAGGAACTTAAGATGCGCTGCGAAGACGGACGAATGAAGCAACTATAAGCCCGTCATTCAGCAGCGCGCCTCCGATCTAAAAAGCGAAGTGAATCAAAAGCGAGCGAGTTGATAAGTCTCGAGAGCGACGAAGAGCCAGCGATACGCCAGTTACATGACGCGTGCAGGTGCACATGCGTACGAGGCGCACCCAAGGCTCGTTGCTTCGCTCGATCATTGGCGCCGACCAGTTGGTACCAATGGTGCGTGTCGTACCTCGGCTAATTTGTTTTGAAAAACAAAAGTCGCCGCTGGAATTCCAGTAGCCGATTGCAAACTAGAATTCACTCGCTGTTCTCATAAAAGTCTTTACATTCGAATCGAAAATTAGCCGGGAGATTTTTTTTCCCGTAATTTATCAGATCCCTTATAATCTCGATTTCCCTGGGGCCGTTCGTAAATTTGAAATATAATTGCAAAAATCATTTGCGCGCTCGGCAAGGAATCCGCGAAGAAGACAACGAGGCGAACTGGCGCCTTGACTTTTACCAGCGTCACTTATCGCTCGATTTTATATCGAATGACCGTCGCTGTGTAAAGAAGGTAGCCGAGAGTTTCGTTAAGCCGTGAGCCACTCGTGGCCGTCAAGGATGGCCGCCTTACGAGTCACTGGCAGTCATCGTGTCGCAACTTCTATCCAACGACGTCACCATGAGTGCGGCAGTCCTTAACGAGCGATCTTTGGAGAGGATCGATGCCTCTTGAGATCGATCGCTTCCGAGAAAAGACATGATCTTGAAGGAAAGGCGAGATACATATTGGCTTATGAGTGTCCGACCGGCCACGATCACCTTTCGCAAAAGGGTAAGGCGTTGTCGGGGAAATAAAATAATGTGCGCTTTGAAGGGAATGAATTAATTCGAGGCAAGAGAGTGTTTAGAGAAGGCGAGAGGTATTTCATGACACAATTGCATCAGATCCGCGTGACACGCTTATTTTAGGGGACAAACAACCTGCAATTTTATCACGTTTTATCACGTTGTCGCTAATCGGCTTGATATCTATTTTTTATCGTCTATACTTGCGATTTCCTAGGTTTGATAGGAAAGTTTAACGATTGTCGTAAATCGATTATTAGAATCATTCTATGGTGATTATATTTGAACGTTCCAAGTGTTGTCAATATAAGTTATTCTTTACTTAAGTGAAAATAAAAGTCACTTTCATTTCTTATCGTCAAAACATTTTTCTGCATTGTTTTCTTGAGTTATTTAATCATCAATTTGTCCTGTGAGTGATGATTCTTAAAAATTTTGCCAATATAATATAATATATCGATAGACGAAGAAGGAAAATAAAAAAAAGGAAAAGAAAAGTGATAAAATGATATTAAAAAAGGAAAGAAAAAGTGGACAAGCGAGAAAAAACATGGAAGATGAATCGTCGATAAAAAAATTCTATTAGTTTATAAAAAATATATTTTATCACTTGTTGCTGAGTAATCTTAAAAGTGATCTGCAAGAGAGTGTTTTGATGATATTAAAATATTCGTAAAATAAATCTATCCAAAAGGATATCAATTACTCTGTTTGCGTTTTCGATATCCTCTTTTATTTTTTGTCTTTTTTTCTAATATATACTTAATCTCTCACAAATCAGCAGCCTGTTTTTGTATTCAATATGTTAATCAGTCGATTAAATAGACATCGAAAGTACTCGAAGAATAATTCTACATAGATTCCTGGAAAATTTTAACAAAATTAACCAGTTTTATCTGTCGTGTTCTTATCATTTTCTTTTGTAGCTAAAACTTCAGTCTTCATATTTCAACGACTTGACCTACGTTTTTCTAAAAAGTACAGTTTTTAAAAACTAAAAAATAAAAAACCACTTACCTCGTGACAATTTTTACAAATTTCCATTAATTTACACGCACCAAACTCCACATAAAAAGAATGTAGAAACGAAGCATAACCGTTTCTAACGTTTGTAATCGAATAAGAAATGAATAGATTCAGATAAAAACGTTTTTACATGTCGTTAAATAGTCCTGATAAACATTCATTGCATGTACATACGAAAAAGAAGCTAGAAAATGCAAATTTATAACCACAACATACTTAAACCGAGCGAAGATTGAGTTTCCGAAGGGACATTTGAGATATCAAAGACCTCAAAGTGCCGCGACTGATCGTCTAACTCATAATATAGGCAACTCAGGCACATATGAGTAAGTACACGTACGCGCGTCTTATGCGCGTTTTAAACGCGGCTCATGAATGTCTTGTGCCCTCACCGGGTCGAACCATTCATTAGAGCGAGCTTGACGAGCAAGAGCAAAGAGCGAGAGCGTGCCCATTACAAATGCATTGATAATGATGCGTTGCGGCACGAGTCTGTATTCAAAAGTTTCGAAAAACGTAGATCTTCATTGTCGATCACTTCAACAGGGCATTAAGTGATCAAAAGATCAATCGAAAATTAAGCGAATCAGGGACAAATGGGCAATGAATAAGATCATTGAGTACGCTTTTTTGGGCATTTTTTCTTTATCCGAGGTTTTGTAACGTTGAATCTTCGAGGAGCCAAGACGCACGAAATCAGGGAAGTTTCGAAATCTTGAAAGCGAAAAAAATGTGGTTTATTATCTTCTTACTCAAGGAGTTTGCGAGTATCAGATATGTGCGACACGTCTTCGGGAATCTTGTGTTTGTTTTATTAATAGGCATCCAACCTTCGTAACCATAAATATAAATTTGATAAAACGAAACGCGTCAAATGAGCGCGCCTTTGTACCAAGGTCGTGATTTTACGTAAAAATGCTGTTCTTTCAAGTTTCTGAATCATTATCGATGACGCAATGTAATCGGCGACATCGATTTCAGTGGTAGACACGTCGCAAGATGCGAGATGACAAAAAATTTATTTATTGCAAAGACCAGCGAAAAAACAATCATTCAGAAGAATACGCTTTAATGTCACGAGCGCTTGAGGATGAAAAACGGCAATTAATTTTGTCGCCTGATTTGGTAATAATTTCGAGATGACCGAAACCCCGATAAATTCGACCTTTTTTCTCTCTCGAATACATTTGTCTTCAGCTTTCGGGTTAATTTCAAAAACTGGAAGTTAATTTCCAATCGACAAGAAAAGTGTTTACGCATCGATACTTTCTTAAAACGACCAAAAAAAGTGATTCTCGATGCTGCAGCCGAGGCGGATGTTCGACTGATTGCGAGTCTAGACTGAAATGAAGCGATTACTTGGGGGGTTTTCTCGGCAAGTATTTCAGTTGCTGCATAGTCTTCCGTGGCTAAGTGCAATGCGGTTAAACGCGCTCATACAAGCATACACATATGCCGTGGACGCGTGCTTCGCGGTCGGAAGAAGCCTTAAGGGACAGAAGACCAGTTCTGTCACGGGGCCGCTCCCAGGTCTGCCATCTTCGGGATCTCTCATGATCGAGAGGCCAGAATTTCTTTCACTTGTTGATCTCGAATTCTTAGGCTTCCGTTTTCCTACTGTGCAGATCATATCGGTCAAAAATTATATGTACTCATGTGACATGACCGCACGTGATACATCGCGTATAAAAAATTACTCGGCACCGAGTGGATTGAAAAAGAGCTAACTGTATATTTTGATATATTGAAATTCAATTTATACTTTTTGAATGGAGAGGAATGAAGATTGATCGCACGAAAGGTTTCACCTAAGGATCATAAATTCGTTATTAATTACATATAATTCGCCTGCTGCGAACTGCTTCGAATGATATTTTGTTGGGTATATTTTTGTGATACGTTATGTTTATTATGGTACTCGAATGTTACGACTGGTTATATATTCACGGGAAAATAGTTTTTCCTGTTCAAAATTCATGACAATATAATAAGAAACTTTTTCCGAGAATCGAAGTCCGCGTGAATTACTGAGACTAATTTATTCGACGTGTCGCATTATTCTTCGATTAATGTAAAAATGTTCCGTTGTAAACGGTCTTCGATATTTCATGATTTGGTACTTCCTCGCTAATGGAAATCCCGGCAAACGAGACGGCGTATCCTGATGAGCATTTTTTGCGACGAATAAAAACTCGAAAGTTTTTTTCAGCCTCTACCATATATTTTTGACAAAATATCCGCGCCAGACTCCCGCTGCGAGTGATGCGAACTCGACATTATTTCAAGAGACGAAATCTGCGTTATTTCTATTTATTGCGAATTTTTTAAATTCCGCAGTCAAAACCCAGCCTCACGGAATCCAGCTAAATCGCTAAACCGATAGGAAATTTCCAGACCTCAGGCTAGAGGACTAGTTTAGTCTTATCGGCATAAGAAATCTTGAAAAAGCCGAGCGACATTGCCAATCGGAAGTATATTACGGGTAAATGCAGAAAGAAGAGAAAAAGAAACAGTGCTCGGTAAGTATATAAATGCATGCCTTTGGCATTACGTAATAAGCATAAGAAGTGAGAATTTGTGTTCCGACTTAAGCGGACCAGAGTCGGCTATCTTCTTTTTTTATTGCACGATTTCGTTCATACATTGTAAAAAATAATTATGTTCCACGTCCGCGATTATCGCAGTCCTTAAAACCAACGTCGCGTGCAAGAATGTCTCGAGAAGACAGAAAAATACGGTATCTAAAAGCCGAAAATGAAAAAAGACGCGAAATTGCAGATCTGGTTTTTTCGAACAGATCGTATCTCGTTTTCTCCCGAACGATTCCAGAGGAAAATTGACGTGTGGAAAATTATGGAAACGTTGAGTGATGTGAACTTGAATCAAGGACGTGCGAATCGTAGCTATGCTCTCACGAGTTTCGCAACATGTATAGCCTCTAAGGTGGAATGCGTTTAACGCTCAACGCCTACGGGACGCCTCTATAGTCGCCCCAGAACCTTGAGGAAGAACGTTGCAACACGATCCTTTGAATCTCGGCTGACTGCCAACTTAAATGCACTAAGCGCACCATACACCTCTCACTCCGCAGCACTCTTTATCGTTCTTATTTTTTCTCTTCGGTGCTCTTTTTCACGTGCCAGCTCTGGAGGAAAACATTTTCTCTCCGCTTGAATTTGAAAAAACTTTCGAAATAGGTGATTTACGTTGGAAACGCGTAACAGACGACGTCGGCGTTTCGGAGATCGAGCGTCGATGTCAGCGTAGCCCTTATCCGAAATTATTAGGCCCTAGTTAACCGCTCGCAACGGCACTAGATCAACGACAAGTTTCGGCCCTCGGCTTTCATGTGTCCGATGGAGCCCATCGAATAACGGGCTTATAAGGAGCCGGCGGTCCTCTTACAAATAGAAGATTCTTCGGGCCCCTTGCGTTCCTCGTCCATTACTGAGAGAGACGAAAAATCGAGCAAAGGGAAAAGTAGCTCGTACCCTTTACCTTACCTCGAGGTGGGGAATAAAGTGGTGAGGAAGAAATCTGGCATGGGGCTGTAAATATTGCAAACTGACACTACGTAGAATGCGAGAGCTTCTGCTCGGAGCGACTCGTCCTGCATTCTAGGTCGAAAGGACGTGAATTATGTCCGGCTGCACTTTTGCTTTTTGCCGTGTGTCCCCCGGTTTCGGCTTGAAATTTTTCGTCTCTTTCGACTATTCTGTCCAAATTCTGCGAGGTATTGAATCTCGCCATCATCACGAAAATACCTTAATAAACTTGACTTTCTGCATTTTTTACAGACTTGAAGTCTAATAGTGCCAGTCATTATTTATTGACATATTCAAAGTTATAGTTTTAACGGAAACTGTATAATGTTCGTATCGTAAAAATAATTTTATAAAGCGTTAACGCATTTGTGAATCTTATTATTGAATTATTATTTATTATTAACCACCTTTTTGAAGTAGAAGCAACAGCTACTCGTATGTTATGCAGCATTTGTTCCATATCATTCCAATTTATATTTCAGTGTGGTTGCTACAACCACACGATGGAGTTTTCTCAACCTATGTATCTTTCATGCAGCATTTATTACCGTGTGGTGGCTGCAACCACACGATGAAGTCCTTTTAACACACTGCAGCAATATCGATGTGGTTGGGACAAACAAAAATCTAGGGCAGGCATATTTTACTATTTATAAAAAATTCTATGACAAGACAACCATTTGCGATCGATGATCATTTTAAAAAAAGGCAAGAAATGGTTTGCCTGTTTTACGTGTTTTTTTTTTTTAAATTTACGCGAAACAGAGGAAAGTTCCGTTCGTCCGGCAGCTCATTTTTGATGATCAATTTGTTGACAGTTATGGGGTCTGGCACGATCTTCAGCAGCCATTTGATTACTGAGATTTACTACGTACTGGAAGGTTCGAATTGAACGACATGTCGAACTCAACGTCGTTTAATTCTAAGTAACGATACGCGAGAACAGCCACCAGTTCTCTAGGCTTGCCCCAATTAAACGTTGTTCCTTAAAACGGAATGTTTTTTCAAATGTACCCATAAATATACAAATTGCGGCGTGTCTTGCGGAGCGAGCCATTCCAGGAGTAGTTTGCTCTTAGACAACGCCAATTTCGTGAACATCGTGCAATGCACGATAAAGCGAGACACGTGCTCCGCTTGTTTGGACAAACGCCGACGAATCCTCGGATTTCGGCATATCACTCTCAAAGAGCACTTCATCAAGATGGTCCTGTACGCAATGTCGACAGTCTCGAGTCGGCGTTTCATCGCCGATTGCCTGTGGAAGGTGACTTTTTTTCCGACGCGCGTGGTTGTGCGCGGTACATCCTCATTATTTGAACTACGAATAAAAGTCGAAAAAACAAAATAAAAACTAAATAAGAATACTCACCACGTTTTTCCGGTACTTGGAGAATATTAAGTTTTTGCAGAGTTTCAACAAAAAATGGTCAGGTACTGCAACAAAAAATACATTCGTTGATCAGAAAACGAGTTAATTTTTGTTGGCATTGCGAAACTTTGAGACGATAAAATCGAGAATAATTTTTAAAAATTACGCAAGCATTCTATCATGATGTATTAACATTTAAAGGATTGCCAAAAAATTTGTTCTTTATTTTATGAGTAATAGAAATATGGAGTAATTTAATTAGAGATTACGTTTTTTTTTAAATAGGAAATTTTATCTCGATATTTATGAATATATTTAGATTAATAAAAAAGCAAAATCGAATAATAAGAGACAAAGCAATTGAAGTAATAAAGATTCGAATAGAAAAAGTGGACATGGAAGTAATGAAAAAAATGAAACCTTGTTCACCGCAATAATACTAATTCAGTGGTATTAAAATATTTGTAGAATAATCAATAAAAAAGCATGTTAATTTGCCACGATTGCGCTTTTAATCTTCCCTTTTAATCTTTTAATCCCTTCGGAATTTCCAGTCTATTTCTGTGTTCATTCTGTTGAATCATGGATCAAATAAAAAATTAAAACATTCAAAAAATACATAGATTTTTATAAAATGTTCATAGCATTATTCAAAATATTTGAACGACTCAAATTGTGTTTTTCTAAAATTAATAATTTTTGCAAACTAAAAAAGCAAAAGGTGTATCTCCCTTAGCCACAACAAGTTGAAAAGATAATCTTCTCGGTGTTGCGAATTAATGTTTCGCGGGAATTTCATAGTTACATCCTGAAAACTAAAACGATTACAACGGCAGAACCGTTTTTCCACGTCTTTTTTCCTGCCAAGAGAATTATGAAACGTTTTTTCCTTCTAAACTTTCTACAGTTTTCAGAATTTTATCTCTACAAATTGATTTTTTCCCGTGATCAACAAGCTTAGATAAACGCAAAGTTACAAAACACTTCGGATCCTACTCATATTTTAGTCGGCATCGACGAAATACGATATCATTGCATCACGGTCAGAGACTCGCGCAAGGCTCGCATTGGTTTGAAAAATATACGGCCTACCAGTAAAGATTTGTCGCTGCGCAATGGCTCGCGTCGATCAGTCTCGGCACGGCGCATCACCGGCGCAAATATTTTTTTGACGGCCAGATAAACCACAACCTTAACGCCGTATATAGCGCCCTTTAGGGAATATCACGCATCAATGATGCATCATTCGGCAACCGGCATTGAACGCCCATTTGTCTTCCTTATAGAACTTTGTAGTCAGCCTATATTCCTTCCAACCTCGATGTAACATTTTCATATGTCTTTTCGAATCTGGAAATTGGCGAAATTCAGAGTCAGGATCAGCTTCTCCGGATGACGCGAAAAGCGGAATGCAGTTTATGAAATAATCAATAGGAAAAAAATAATATATCTCGGGAGCCACTCCAATATTTGCAGTCACTTTATACCGAGGGAAGACTCTTGTGGTACGTGCAAGGAAAGCGAGGTCCTCGAGAATTCGCTGATCCCGGCGAAATCCGGGCGCTTCAAAGAGATCGTTGTTGGCCAGCAATGACCGTCGAAAGGAAACGACGTTTTAAACCGCAGCGATATCCGCTCGTTTCGAAATGGGTCGAGTTAACCCGGGCTATGCTCGCACAAGTCCCTCCGGGATAGTCCAGCAAGAAAAGGGGATGCACGCGTGGACTCAACAAAAATTGGAAAAAGGCCTCGCCTCTTTCGATCGAAGGATATAACGAAGAAACCCGGGGTTTCCAGGGGTAGCCGTCGGCACCATTTCCAAGAAAATGGGGCTTTTTAGCGTTTGGGAACGCAGGCAATAAAGTGGGCTTTAAATTAGCCCCGGTACTTGACGTTTTGATTAAACGCATTTTTATAACGTGGAATTCTAGCGTTAAGAAAATGAGGAAGTTATTAAAACCCGACGAACAAATGTTTCCATTTGATTGAGAATCGAATGGGAAATAATTGCAACCGAGCCAGCCGCACATGAAATCACGTAGAGAAATATAAAATTCCATCAATCCGTAGTAGAAGCAGTTGATACATTTTTCCACCAAACTGTAGAGCCGGAGAGGGTTGCCTTTATGTATTTGGGGTTTCAGGCTTTATTAATGATTGATCGGAGGATATCGACGTCTCCCCTCTGACACGACTGATATATGGGGTGGCCGCCTTGCCTCCGCACGTGACACAATAAAACAGTGCCGCGCGTTCCTCGTACACGCGGTGCACCGAGTCTTTCTGTGTCGATAACCTAATGCTTCTATTTTTGTATATCTCGATATCTCACCGTTCAATCCAAATCGTGATCTTTCTCTGATACTCCCATGATTAACGTCTAAATTTATTTCTCCAGAACCATTTTTCAAAAGTCAAGCACTGCAGAGAGAAATATAAGAAACTCTCCGTTCTATCTGATTGAAAATTACGGAAAAATTAATTTTCGAGAAATTAATTTGCCATTTGTGCAGGTGATTCGAACGAGCACTTAACCTAAGATAATTAGTTCAGGGTTTGATACATGTGGGAAAAGACGGAGAGGTGTTTGAAAGGTAGAAGGATGTCAATCCCCGAGGGTAGCATTAATCCCGCCTCGACACCCCCGATGCTCACCCATCTATCCAGAGAAGGCAAAGCAATCATATTTTCCGCCCCAGAGGCACGATTCGCGTCAATGCGAATCAGACTTAGTGATCTAGATTTACTCTCGATACCTTTGCCGCCCCGTCAAAACTTTCTCACGCCGAGCCTCTTTTTCCCGATATTTCACCTCTTTTTTTCAGCGTGTTTTTGTTCTTACCCAGATGGGCGTTATTATGCACGAATATTAAGTTCGACAAAGTTTGGGAATTCATGTTCAAATAATGCATACATTTTTTACCGCGACGAGGACATGGAACGATTCGACTACGTGGGAACCGAAGAAAAACTAAAAGAGTTTTCTAATGTATTGATTAATCCAGAGTAGTTAAAAAAGTCGTGTAAAAAAATACGGATTTTTTCCGTTCGTCGAGTGAAGAGAGAAAGAGAGAGAGGGAGAACTCGATACACTTACAGCTCTGATTTTTTACCAATTATAAAATAAAAGGAAAAAAGACGAGAAGTATACTGCGCCTGCGTCGGCCATGTCGACCGAAATTCGCCGCGAGCATTTTCCTCCTACCCTTCTGTTTTCATCCAGATTCCCGTCACGTATGTGGCGAGAAAAATTGCAGTCGAGCGCTTTACTCGGTTCGCGTTCTGCACGCTCGACTCGCCCCTCTTTCCCTTTCGCCTTTCTGCCTCGCTTCGTACTGTATATGTAGCTCACTGAGAAGGAGGGTAGCTCACTGAAACATTCCGCTCCGAAAAACTACCTCGGGTGAAACTGAAAAATTGCTTTTGTAATCAACGATTTGATGGCTCATTATTCGAATTATTCTTTCCATTCGATTGTAACGTATTTCTATTGAAATAAATAATTAAAGAACAGCAAAATTGAATCGACAAATTGAAATTAGTGAGGCGCGTTTTTGATCCCGGTGAATAATAGCCTATTCTTTGTCGGTTTATGAGTGAATAATCGCGATAAACGGGCTTGCAATGCCGGTTGCGGGCAAGATCATCGGTAATTATGATGAAGGCGCGGACGATTGCTCATGGACGGTCTGGCCGCGGTGTTCGCATACAGTTCCGCGGCCGAGCGTCTCGTACTCCTGCAATAATGCAATTACGGACGCGATGCCCGCACGAGAGACTATTCCCTATCCGCGGCCAATTAACCTCGGGCAGCTGGTCACTTGACCCGATGACCCACTGCTTCCGATTTGCGATCATCTATGATCATCGCTGCGATTATTATGGATCATCTCTTCATCCCAAATGCGAACAACGTGTTCATAAATTCCGTAATCATTCGTGTCGATGATTCACATTATCGTTGCGTGCAACTTAACAGACACCTGAGATTGTGTAGCGAAACGCAACACAACGCTTAATTCGCTGTAATTTGAACTTTTCCTTTTTGCAATTCGAACATTTTTCCTCGATGTATTCTCGAACGATGACAATT
Organism: Zelostemma sp. ZL-2020; assembly: GCA_022816865.1. Classification (NCBI taxonomy): domain Eukaryota; kingdom Metazoa; phylum Arthropoda; class Insecta; order Hymenoptera; family Platygastridae; genus Zelostemma; species Zelostemma sp. ZL-2020. The sequence goes on along the minus strand of JABFQM010000070.1, from coordinate 6,118 downwards.
AATGATAAGCTCATCGATCGTTTTGTAAAAGAAAAATGCGCCTATCTTTTTAATACAGTGCATAGCAAAATATGCAGTACGAGTTGAATCCATTTCTCACTATTGATTATAGTCCTCGTCCTCTGCCAACTTGTAGATTAAAACGTTATTGATTAATGTATCTGTCGCCGGCATAATCCGTTTTCCCCGCGGCCAACACCGGAAGTAGCCGATCGCCACGCACGTAAACTTGTATGTGACCAACGGTCGTGTTTTCTCCGGGCTGCTAAAGCGCGAGTTCGGAAAGACACGCGCATCCTGCGTGATTCGTGATAACATGCGTGCACCTCCCTTTTCTGCCTCACGTCCATCCGCTATTCCTCAGCGTGTCCTGTCATCCTGCGAGGCATAAATCCTGCATAAATCGCACCGCGGAGAAGACGCGAACAATCGTTCCCGCTTATTTTCTCCCCCGATCCTATCTGGTTATTCCGCCAAGCTCAGCGATGACAATTATTGTTTCTTATGGCTAAGTCACTTGCATCTGCCGTCTCGGCGATACGGTCGGGTATGCAAATATACACCTACCTGTCCAGCATCCTCGCAGTCCGGTAGCTCGAGCTTCAAAGTCGACTTGTTAACGAGTATTTTCATGGTTTCCTAAGGGTAAGCTGGCAACGGTAATGGTATAAATCACTGCGAAACCTGCTTATGGCCAATTCTAGCAACACTCATAGACTTTAAGCTCCTGGTGCAGACGCACAGTAATTATCGTCGGAAAAATGATCGACGCATTAAGGGAGCTGCCGATGGTAATATTAACGGTTTAGTTGTCGCCTACAAATCACTACTTTTATGCTACGGTCAAAGCTTATGAATAGAAAGATTGTAAATTATAACTCATTGCCTTATTAACAACTTTCGTTCAATTTCGAATGTCATTGGAAATGCCGTTGTCGAATTGGATTCACTTTTCCTTTTACCAGATAAACATCGAAGAAAATAGTCTTCCTAAGAAAGCGAGCTCCAAATATTTAATGACGAAACATAACCGTGTGTCGGATAAGTCATCGAAAAAAGCGTTATCGCCCGTTCCATCATTTCTCAACAGCCCACGAGATCCGGCGTCTGACTGCCAATTAATTCAGTGTTGGCATCTTGCATTGGCTCCTCGACCTTCTCGCTTCTGTCTTACAAACTCTTACAGTCGAGCATCAATCTTTCGCTTCATTATAGAAGCGTCCTGACGTGACACTTGAGTATGCCGGATGGGATCGAGCTTAATACCATCACTATCGCTATCAAGCATGAATATTCACGTTGGCTCCACGTGATTCTGAAATCCGGGAAATCCGACGCGTTTTCACCTACTTTACACGGGGGTGCTCCTCAAAATTCGACGTCAGTCGTACGCTCGCGGATATCATCCCCGGACTACGGATTAGCATCGCAACCAGCTAGCACGCGGGACACGGGGTTGAATCAGCCAGTTCCGGAACGGGTGTTTCGTGTAGAGGACGCGGCATAAATATGTAAGAGCTGACTACCCCCTTCGTCCTGCATGGTGCACTCCCTCCATCCGCGTCAACATCAGCACCCTCCGACACCTCCTGCTGGCTGCTTCTCCTCCTCATTCGTCGTCGTCGTTGGTACCCCTTTCTCCCTACCCAGACCTTCCCCAACTCCTACGGAAAGCCAGATAGAGCGAAAGCTCCGAGGCAACGTCATAGACCCATGACGTCACTGGCTGCGTGCAACGTCACTGATCGAAGTCAGCTGACTCGACGAAGCAGCCAACCCTGGAACACACAGTTTCGTACCAGGGTCGTCCTCGCCGCCGCTGCTGCCACTCGTTTAGAGTTCGCGGCTTGCATGTATTCATGAGACCCATCCCCGGATCCACATGGTTTCCTTCTCCCTCCCGGATAACGCCTTTTCTCTTTCCGTTCTTATCTTCAAAGCTCATTGCTACTTTACCCTGAAATATGGCTAATTTTCCGTGTTTATTGATCATCGATCAATGATTTGGAATGTTGGAAATGTTTGCCCCCGACCGGACAAAAGACTTAGCAACGACGAGGATGTTGAATGGGACGGTAAGGTGCTCATTGTGATGAAGCATGAGTCTGACCCAGTGGGGTAGTGGGGCAGGTCCTGAGGATGATACATACATATTTATGTCGCGCACCGCGTACTACCACCAGCCACCCTCAGTCAGCCCAGTTACATCCGTGTGGTTCGCAACACAGACCAGACAGGGTGCCATTGGCCTTCGCCCGAGTCTGGGGTGTGATGCTAATCAGGCCGCGAAGGTGCGCATCCAGAGCACGCGCGGTTTCAATGTTGAAAAGTGCCACGAGGATGACGTCACGTGAGACGGAAGCGGAACGCTTTCTGGACAGACTTATTCGAGAGGGAGAAAGAGAGAGAATGAAAGAAAAAGAAAAAGACGAAATGACTATCTCAGATCCATGCGTGGATGCGCTGTTTCTGGAAAATCCTCGACGTTATTAATAACGTTTATCTCTGGCATTTATCAGGACACGCTCTGAGGCGTTTTTAAGTGTTTTTCAAGGACGTTATTAATTAATACCAGACAGCACTAAATCTGTGTCCGCGATTTCAAAAATCTACTCGTGCCGATTCGTTACTCTAAATCATTCCCTATTCACGGAGCAGGCCACTTATTCCTTCACAGCGGAGCAGAAAAATCGCAAGATTAATCGGTCACGCTAATTCTTTAAAAATCGTCATTCCATTATTTGTTGGCTTTAATGATGCTGAAATGAGTTCTCGTCTATTCCACGGTAGCTGAAAGGCTATCGGTGTAACTCGATGGTCACGCAATCGCGATCGCCTTACGTGCAATTATAACGAGAATGCGCCTCGAGCACGCACTTCGGTTGGCAAACGCCCACGGACGATTCAGCAGGACATATCTACTGGATGCCAAGTGACTTCCATCCATGAAAAATCGTTATCTTTTACCTGATACGTTTCTCGTTCGCCTTTGAGAATATAGAGAGCGATGAGAAAATGCGAGCGATGCAAATAAAGTTACGGCTTTCGCTGTGAGATTGCTGAATGACGATAAATATGTATACCCTTATTGAAAGTTAATAAGTTATTATGGAGAGTAAAATCCTCTTAACGGTGCCGCACAATGAGCATTCTGAAGTTCACGTATTTACGTCAGGCATCTGGGAAGGTCAAAGCCGTACGAATTTCATGAATGCAATGACGGCGGTTTACAGCTCTATAAATATGTATTTTTACCTTTTAATCAATTTCTGAACTCGTTAATTCATTTGCATTTTATTATCGAGGCAAGACATATTTAAGTCTTTAACGTTGGGGACGGCAGAACATTCCCGAGTGGGCGGAACTGGACTTGGCGCGATTAGGTGCGTATCACGGTAGTCCAATATTATCTCGATTTTGCGAAACATGTAAATGAAAGGAGAACGGCCAATCCAGACGGCTTGGCACGAGTCAAATTCTGCGTCGGAAAATTTTAATGCCCTGGGCTGGGACTTCTTTTGTTTTTTAGTTTCTAAATACTATAATTATTTTGAGGAGAACATAGTTTTGTCGACAAAATATTTAAATTCAAAATGAAGTGATGAAAACGAGATGTGAATACAAATTTTTCATTTTAGAAACATTTTCCAAGAATTTCGAGTTTGACAAATGATTATGCTTTTTAATAGATCAATTTCATCAAATTTTAACATTAATAAATCAGTCTCGTTTTGTTCAGATTACATCTAACATTCCACTATTTATTACTTGGCAGTTTATCTTATATTTTATTGCTTTCTTTTTACCGTTATTATCGCAATTGTTTTTTATTTTCTTACTTGATTCATTTTCTGTATTTATTTACTGATATTTTTGAACAGTTCCTTAATAATCTCGTGACTCTGAATCGGTTCTAAACATGATAAATCATTGATTCTTCAGTAAACAGCCCCTCGTGATTATCATTCGAGAAAACACTGACAAAATACTAGGAATCATTTTTTACGAGTTCAGTAAGTCAGAGCAGAAAAACGCGAGTATCATCATAATAAGTTTCGATTTTTTCGGATTTTTCAAAAAATAATGGTCAGAAATGGTTGCAATCCCTCGAAACAATCGAGCAAAAACCGGGTCGAAATTTATTCGCTCGGAAAGTTTTTTTGTTAGAAACTGAAGATAGAAACCCAACGATAGATGTTCTGACAAGTAAGACAATTATCTTGTTAAATAATGAGATTTCATAGATTCTCCGCTATGCTTGGCAGAATTCTCGATGGATGGAAGTAAAATGTTTTCACTGTTTCCAGTCAGCACCGACTCGAGTGCTCGCTGTAAAGATAATATCTTATGTCCATCGTGATTATTGAACAACAAACTGCCTTCTCTTAATCTTCCTCTGCACAACACGCTACTAAACTTTTCAGTACAGAGTGAAATGCCGTCTGACTCATGTTTCCTCAATACCTCGATAAGGAAACATATTATTGATAACAAACCAGAAATTGCGGACGAGTACCCTTCAAAGAAGTCTACGACACGTTACCGACGACAAAAATAAAGTGGGAGTTAAGAAACACCGAAGAATGCAGCTGCGTATCGTGTTTCCTTTGAAAGTCATCATCACCTTTTCACACTTTCCTCATTTCACTGCGTAATCATTCGCGATCATTAACGAGTTATGGAAAATATCATTTTTGCTGAAAAAAATGCTGCTCGGAGTCTCGACACGATCTCATGTCCGCACAAAGGTGGTAAGTAAAACGCAGACCCGCGGCCGTTACGGAGTGCATGATCAACGATAGGTGGAGAAGAGATAGAACGGCATAGGAGGACGGCGACGCGTGTAGGCTCCGATTTATCGATCGATAATATCCTTATGTAAAATGTTTATGTCTTGAACGAACCATTAATAAACCTTTTACCGAGTTTTTCGACGGGTCTGCTTGGTTATCGATAACCAGCATGGCACACGGAAAATCGAATAACTGATCCCTGCTCACGAGTCATTATCATTACTCGATTCCCGTCAAAAGCCCGAGAGATCCTCGCAATTGCGATATCGATTTTTTCCGCTATTTTTCATCTTTCAATATTCGTGTTTTCCCTGGGATTTAATAGAACGTTTCGACTATTTATTAGATCGCGTCGATCGAGGATAGACAATGATTGCCTCCTTTCATTCACGAATCGTGAAAAGACTGTGAAGGGGAATGAATCACGCGAAATAATACGTAAATGTCACCTGACAAATGATCCATCAATCGACATGCAAATAGCGAATGAGCCGTAACAGATAACGCCTGGTTTCTCTGCAGTAGAAAACAAACCGTTATTTGAATAATTATCTCATTACAAGACGTTCATTAGAGTGAATTCTATCATTAACTAGCGATCGTCTTGTGGGTAATTTCGAATTATCTCCAACTAAGCGACAAGAATTTTGCTCGATCCTTCAATTGTCCAATTGCCGCGATAATTTGACGAGTCTCGTGCGGGTTTGACGTTTGCCGGATGCGCATCAATTTATCTTCGACGCGAACAACAACGAACTTATCGTGAAAAATGTAACTTTTTTTCCGCGCGTCAATCATCGCATTCTTCCATTTTTTCGCCTCCTACCGTGAACGCACTTGAGCAATCAGCCGCTCCTAGTCTTTCAAATACTTTTTAATCTGATAGTCGCGAGACAATAATCATTATTATTAAAATACCGGAGAATGTCTTGCATCGCAGTGAACTGAGGATTACGCAGACCGGAAAGAATGCGAGAATTATGTAACGACGTCCTGTTGTGACTCAGGACTCCGAAGCCCGATCGATTCTGGCGCGTGACTTTGGAGAGTTGAGCGTCGTTCGTCGCGATATTTTTTCGCGAATCAATTCCAAGATGTTGCGTATCCGCTGATCCGAAGAGAAATCCATGAAGCACCGTCAAAGAGCATCGCCATAAAAAGGTGTCCAACTTATATGCATCGATTTCACATGTAGCTTTTGCTCGAGCAGAGCCTTCGGTCGTTGCCTTTTCGAACAGGAGGGATCGTCAATGGCCAATAATTTAACGGTGAAACGATGTGCCCGCTCGAAAGCTCGTCACGCTTTGAAAAGCGAGTGACGATTT
>JABFQM010000069.1:0-59120 GCA_022816865.1 Zelostemma sp. ZL-2020 | reverse complement strand
TGTAGGAGAATAATTTCGCCACCTGAAACGAAAAGTATGAAAAATTCATCGGCGTTTCACGAATTTTCGACGAGGACTTGGAAAATATTGAAATAGTGACATTTGGAATCCTTCGAACTTTGATTTCGCGTCACGGGTTTGAATCAATATTATGGCCTTACCCTTTTCACAGCCCATTAACATTCAGGTACTAGGACAAATGTAGCTTGATTTGAGTTTACAATTTAATATTCAGACCTCGTGGCGTACATGATATACCGCGTTGCTTGCAGCGGTAATAATACTACACGCGTTTATTTCAAAGTTTAATTATGATGAATTTCTCGACACTCCGTGTAACGCTAGTTGCATTTTCTTCTAGCTTATAATTACCCTAACATCATAGTGACGGAATCCAAAGTACGCGTTTAGTAAAATGCTGCAAAGTGTCGCAAATTGCAGTAAAAGGGAGCGAAATGAAGATCGACTTCCGTTACTTACATCTAGACTTCGGGATTTTCGTGAAACACATTATATTCAAGATCGAGTAACAATCGCATGAGAAGCGTTATTTTCGTAAAACCGGTAACCTTTTTCATGTATATGGACACCACCTTCATTGCGTGTTTCACTAAAATTCGCTACACTAAAAAAAAAGGATTTTGTTGAATTTCACAAAACATATTGCTGGACCAACAAAAATTGTGTCGCGCTAACCAAATTTTTCTCTGACTGTACAACTTGAACTGCAAACACCACAGTCGTCGTAAAAAAGCTATTTTCATCCCCTTGCTGCACAATGTACTATTATTTTCGGTATTTTAGTTTCAGTGTATGGAACTGACGATAAATGAAATCAGAATACATTTTGTTTTGATGAAAGGTGTCGAAAAGCGTTTCAGCGCGACACATTTCAACAAGCAACGCGATACAATTCTACCAAGACATGTCTTTCTGCAAAGTCAAGACGATTCAAAGTCGCTCGCGGCTATCGAATTTGCGGTAACGACCGGTATAAGGAAAACGCATTACACACTGAGCATAGATTATAAACACAAAAGACTTGTCTCCTTGAAACTACCGAGTGATGTTGCAAGTATTTGTATATTTGTTTCGAAAATTTTATTACTCTTCAGACGCGATCCAGTTCATTTTAAATGGAGAATTGCAAATTTTTAGATTACCTATTCGAAAGGTGAGGAGCAATTTGTCGTAAAGTTCTTTTAAAACTTGATTCCCGACATCTTTACTTGTAACGTCCTTGAATAAACGACACATGCATAAGTAACGACGAGCGCTCGATCATAGGGCGTATCTATCGCGGCTTAGGAGTAATGAGAAAACTTTTAGAGGAGAATTCTCGGAAAATGCATCATTTTCACAATGCTTCTCTCAGCTAAACGTCACTTTTCCCAACGCAGCACACTTACCTTTATTAATCTTTTTCTTCGTCCAATCTTTCAACGAGACACCTTTTATCCATCTTAATTTCATCCTGACGCATCTTCGAGTATTGCTTTTTTGATTTCAAGAAATAAACTCCAGAATTTTTGTTCTCGATGCTGGTAAATTGCAACTTTTCGAGTGTACAAATGGGAATCGAGAGAGAAGGCGTTAAACGCGTTGGAAGCCTTCCAAAACCTCCGCGATACAGTTCACTGATAATTATAAACGATTCAAGTACACGGCTCATATGAGTTAATAATATTTGTATGCAGAAATGTAATCAAGAAACTCATTCGTACCCAACTCGAATATCTAATTCGAATGGAACACTCGATATTTACAGTTTGATCAGTCTCTTCGTTATCGGAAAAGAACGAGGAAATGTAATGAGGAAAAGCATTTGTTTTGGGAACGAAGACCCCAAGAAAAATATGTAATGTAAATATGTCTCTTCATTACGACGAAGGGGAATTAGGCTGTGACGTAAGCGTTGACGCACGTGCTCATATAGTTCCTTGGGGATAGAGTTTTTAGATGAACAACATCCTCAAACGAGAAAACTATCAAGTTATAATTTATATTTTACGACGTTCCTGATCAGGGCCGTAAACTGGCGTAAACTTGTCGATTTTCCGCGTATGGAAATCTAAAAATAGGTTAACGTAACCTTACCTAAGCTAATAGCTTGGGTATTATCAGTAAAATTATTCGTTTTATCACTAACATTTATTTTTATGACGGAGAAAATGTTCGTAAATGCAATACCAACTTTCGTGGTTGCAATTTGCATGCGTATGAAGATGTGTGCATTGACATAGGTCTTAAGTTCACGTCTATTTTCATTATTTTCGCGTTTTACAAGTCTACTTAAAGAATTAATTTGAAAAATTGTTCATACCATTATTCTCGCGTAAATTCAAGCCCAATTAGATCGTGACAATCTGTGCTATTGACACTTTGCAGATATCTTACGTTCGCGGATGAAAATAAATTCTTTAGAACATTCATAACTGCAGTTATTTTTGCATCGTTGACAGTTTTTTTACCGATACTGTCGGCTGCAGTAATTTCATTATCTCGTAATGAACGAAATTAAATTATCTCAATCAAGCGAACTATTTCCATGATAAACGTCACGTGTTGAATGAACGCCACCAATTTATTCCTCGAGGCAATAAGGCGACGCCAAAATATTGTTTTTCCATTCATCGTTATTTGACATGAGCTCGACTATATGAGCACGATGAATCGAGGTATCACGTGTGAAATGTGTAAAAATGACGCAAAAAGAGCGCCGTTCGGACAGATCGCTTTATCCATCGGTTTATGCGCATTTCTCATTCATCCGTGTGTTTTGATTTACAGCTTCGCAACGCCGCCGGCGTTCCATAAAACTTTTTCCCGTGGATAAAAGCCCTCGAAGAAATATAGTAAAATGAAAATTTTCGTGTAATGAATATTCACAGAGCTGCACTTGGCGCGTTCACGAACAACAAAGCGCAGGTGTGAGAATTCGATGATTTAATTATTTCCCTCTTTATTCCCCGCTCTTGAAAGACTCGGCATTGACACCCCAAGCGCGTAATTATCTTAATTAAGTTTTTCCTCTTTGCATTTCCTGTGTATACCCTTCCGTTCTCCCTCGAGCTGTAGAAAATCCCATTATCGTGAGAACTTGGAAACACTTTGGGTGTAGTAAGTACCGGCTAATTCATAAGCCGATGTCTGAGATCTCTAATGGTCATTGATCACATCCTTGAGCACCTCAGCCGTCTCCCAAGGGTGACCTTATTCCATAAAACGAGCTTCATATTTTTCTTGCCGCGTGTACGAGGAGCCAAGATCCGCCTGCTTTTTCGGCCTTTATGTATATCATTTCCGCGTCAAACTTGTGAAAACGGATTTATAATCTATTTACCCCGGAGCGCAAAAATGTAACGAGATATTCATAAATGTTACAACATTCGTATACGAAACAGCAATGCTTTTCACGAGCAACTTGGCCTTAACAGCAACAGAAATGTTCTCCAATTGAATACAATCTTATTATACAATTGCTTGAAACATAAGAAAAAAAAAATTTTTTCACGTAGTCTGGCGCTACATGCGAGATTGGATTGGAAAAAGTATTTATGATGCAGCATCATTAATTTCATCTAACATGCCAGCATAATTTATTAAACAAGATCTTCTTCACGAAAAAAATACGAGAGTGAACGAAATATACAAAAATGTAAAAAAACTGTCAAAATTGTCAATGTTGATTAATTAATGATGTCGCATTATAAACATGTTTTCCAATAAATTCTTGCATTTGGCGGCCGGACTACTTCAGCATAGATTAAATATTCATTTTTGTAAATCTTTTGAGCCTCGAAAAGGGGTCAAAATTCAGCCCCGAAACGCTCATAAATAAATCAATTTGTAAAAGAAGATTAATTCATATTACATCACGATTTCTTAAATTTATCTTGAGGATCACAGTAAAATCTCGTTTATTTAAAATCGAGGAGCGACGGCACCATTAATCCAGTTAAAATAAACGAGAGTTTACCGTAATATACTCGGCGCTTATTAATAGCCGAAATTGGGACTGTGACTTCCTGCAAACTTCCCCGAGGCAGAATAAATTTTCGAACGTGGTCTTCAGTATTCTCCATTCTTTTGTTCTCGGGCTTGAACCGCTCTCCGATGCCCCTCGAATTAGTAAAAGCGGGAATTTTTCCCCATTCCGAGGAGCGTCAGAGATCATTTTCGTGAGTATTGTTTTTTTCAAACTTCAATGGTCCTCAATAGACCCCAATTTTCGGCTGAAAAATTATGCTTTGGCTTATTTATTTGTTTTATTTCACGTAGAATAAATCGTTGATACGGGATGTGTACGAAATATACAAATGATACCGAAATTTCGAACTGTGTGCAATAATGAAGCAGCTTCGAAGCGCGAAAATTAGATTCAATCACGATGCGATTTGCGAAAAGGAACTTTGGACCCTCGGCAAAGGCGGGTAATCTGGTCAATAGAATCAAAGACGATAATTCAACGCCGGGCGAGAACGGGGACGAAGCAAGCACAATGCGCGCATACTTCGCTTTATAAATGACCGCTGTTTCGAGGTGATACTGTGCCTGACGCAAACTGCGGCATTATACTAATGACCTGCTGACCAACGCCGTTTCCGCTTGCATCGCATGTCCCGGCGTTTTTTCAACACTTGTCGTTAACCAGACGAACGAATTATTATCCCTCCCAGAGGTGATTTCTTCCTTCATTTTTTGTGATGAATTGAAAAAATATCGGGGTGAAGATTGAAGCTTTTTGTACGGTGTTATCGATTTGGTTCAGTGCGCGGCTTTTTTTTATATCGCCTCACGCTGATGAAACTCGAAAGTTCGTGTACTCGCCGTATTTACATTCACGTCGCTTTGGTTAAGGACTTTAATGTTCTTTGATAAAGGAAAATACAAGAAAAACGCGAAGGATATAAAACTTCAGCCGCCGACTAACTTTTATTACTTTCTAAATTTTCTCTCTTAATGAAAACACCAATTAAAAAATCGAGGAAAGAATACACAGCCGTTTAAAGCGACTACAAATTGCTATTAATTAAGTTTTTATAAAAAAATCCAAAAGGATTTCATCCTGTTCGGCAGATGAAAAACCACGGCGTCGGAGAGCGTTTGTTTAACTCAAAGTTTACCCGGCGATAATTTCGTGCAAACATTGATTGTACGCAAGTCAAAAAGAGTGAACTGTACTTATTCGCAAATATTGCCCGTCCATTTTACCTTCGAAAACCTTTTTATTAGCGGAATGTGCTCGTCGACAAAATTGCATAATTTAATATAAATTTGTCGCATCGATTTTTCTTGGACTTGTTATTTGCATTATTCACGAGGTAAAAAATTATGTTGCCCAGCGTTGTTTCAAATTTTGTACACGGGTAAAAGACCGTTTTTTCGAAATAAACGGAGTGTGACTGACTGTAAAAGAATTTTTGGAAGAATGCCAAAGGCGGCCGAAAATACATTGATAGTATTGTACGGCAGAAGAAACTGTCGAATGTCGTTTATCAAATTCGCGCTGTTTCCGCGTACTTTTTACCCACCCAATAAAGATGGAATCGATCAAACTCTGTAACCTTGAAGATTTTCATCGTGAATTTTTTCCTGTACAACGTACGAAGCGATTCTGTGCCTTCCGGTTTGTAATGACGCAAATAAATTACATTTGCCGCATTGATTATTTTCGTGTAGCGACAATGAAACCGGCGCGTTTAATCGGCTCGGGTTTTAATCGTGACTCGTATACCTCGACAGCGCAAACGCTTTTTAAGTAACGTTATAAAACCCCTCGAAAGTACGAGTAAAGTTTTTACATTCGACTCGGCTGATGTTACGCAAGCGAGGATCAAGTACTGTAAATTAAACTTTATTCTCGGCGCATCAGGGGAATAGCTTCTTCGTCCCCGTGCAAAATGTCTCGGAAATTTTTGACCGACTCGAAGTGATAAATTCGCTGCCGGAAGTGGATCGGGAGGTATTTTTTCAACTCGGTTCGAACGATAAGAAAAAAAGTTGCTTTCGAGATAATAGGACGAAACTATTTTATAAAGAATGAGCTGTTATCGTCGAAAAACTTATTCAGTAGTCGTGGCAGCAGTATTGTCAGCCCCCGCGGATGCGCTCGTGGAAAAACTACGTTCTTCGTTTAATTTCAGTCCATTTTCTAAAGGAATTATTCAGGGTATACGAGCACTTTTTAATACGTACGATGTCGATTGTAACGAATCCACGTTCGGATTCAAAGACCAAAAGAGAATTGCGAAATTACAATTTCGGAAGGATGTTGAAAAAAGAAATACTAAAAAGTATGAAAGATTAAAAACTCGAGTAACCCAAGTGGATGCCAATTGAGAGCGCCAAGAGACGTTGTTATTTTTCATTTTACCTCTCGTCTTTTATTCCTGTCTATTTTTAAGGGCTTCAACAACCATATCTTTCTATTGTGATTAATTTTGCAATTGAAGGAAAAGAACGAGAATTCAAAAGACATTGGTACTTTCGAAATTCCACAGAGTAGGATGACACTTTTTCCGGAGTGAAACTTCACTCCGAGGAATTTAAAGGGTACGAATTGTTGAGTGATGTCGATGGATAAATAAACTGAAAATGGGGAAAGTTAAAGGGAAGTACGTTCGAATGAAACTCCAGAGACAAATTTCTCCTTTCGCCAGTTTCAGCCTTAAACTCTTCCGGAAAAATTTCATTTACGTAGGTACGGGCGCTACGAAATTCGAAATACAAAAGCTCCAAGAGTTTCATTCGGTGCTAAAAATCCTTGCACCCGGATATTACTGCTCTCGAATTGGATGAAGAAAGGCAGTTAGTAATTGTTTGCTGTTTGACTTTCGTAGCGTTGAACTTGCAACGTTTTTATACGACTAAATGAGCTCTTTAAAATGAAAAAGGCAAACGATATTGCCCCGCAAATTTGATGCTTTAGGAACATGACCCTCTCCCGGAGACCGAAAATTTCAAATATCTTCGCTACGGAACTTTGCTCGTCGTAACCCGAACGTGTATAAAACACGGGCGAAATTTGCGAAGAGCAACGCGACGCGATCGATGAATAATGTACCTATTGTCTCAGTTACGCAATTTCATCCTGACACCACAAAAAAATGCAACGCGACGGAACGCGCATGAAGATGTCATTTGTTTGTAGCGAAAAAAATCCGATTTTGCTGAGCGATGGGCATGCATCTTTTTCAATTATTCAAATTGTTTCACGCCCATTTCAATCGAGATTTGGGAACTTCGAGGAAATTGCAATTCCGCTAAAATCGGTGAAAATGGAACGTTTTTTTTTTTTTTCCAGGAAAATGCGAAGTCGGGGATCGGACTTGATCGAGCGAGTGCACATCGAAGTGAATTTCTACCGGATCATCAATCGCGCACTTCAAAGTTCGTAAAAAAGTGTTCTTCAATTAGCTGGTAAGCGTCACTTATCGATTCAATTGAACCCCGAGCAACCGCAATGTCCCATTCTATTCCGGTAATTGTGTCACGGTACCGGCATGTTAAGGTAAGAGTATTAGTCGCTTATGCTATTAATACACGCTCCAATCCACAAATTAATGCTACTTTAATATCACAGGTAGCTCTTTGAATACTCGCGCTGAATAGTCTTCGATGCATGGTGCGAAATTGAATTTCTTCAATGCAACAATTGAAACGATGCATTTTCCTACTGCAAAAAGTGTTCTCTAAATTTCCGAGCAGCGTATTCTTACTCCGAAGAAGCCTCGAAAATGGGAAACACGAATAGCACTTAAATGGCCCGTATATATGTTTCCATTTTTCGAGAGGAGTGACATTTCATTCTTGAAAATAAATTTAGCAAGTATAAGAGAGAAGAATATGAAAAGCTGCTTTGATTTTCTCCTCATTTTGGATAATTCCCAGTTATAATTAGAGTTCACCGCGAAGAGTAAACAACTCTCATTAATGTCAGCCACACGGCAACTCTGTCAAATGTACCAAATCTTGTCTTTTGTTTCATCATACGCGCCGTGTTTCCTAGTTTATAGTTATAATTGACTGCTGGATTAATATACATCTATTTAAATATGTACAGTACAACTCTGCCAACTCCAAAGCCACTGGGAACCCCTTATCGTCGGTCAGGTATGTGAATTTGTAGCCATGTGACGCAATATCAACACACGCGAGAATGACTCCTGCCACATCAAAAGATCAAGGAAGCGAATAGCCCAGTGATTAAATTTGACCATGTAATCAAGAGTATTCATCATCGAATAGGATTGCTTACGATACAAAAGAATAAATACTCTCTCTAAATTTTTTTACTCCGACTTCTCGATTCGTACGAAAAGTTTATGGAAATTCGTATCGCTTTAAGCGTTGAAAATACAATGCCGAGGTTACGAGGTTTAAAGTTTCAAAGTGCTATTATTGATCTCGAGTATGAAGTTAGGAAAACATTAATTTATGGACGGATTCGTCAGTTGAGAAAATTCCTATTAAAAATTACGCCGCTCGTCGCGCTGTTTACCTTGCTCACTGCACTTACTGTTCTTTTCCGTACACAAAATTTGAATATGCAGATTCTATCGCGAAAGAAAAAAAGTCCAACCACCTGCTATCGATTCCATTCTCTGCTCATGATGGAATTCCAATCATTCTTCCGTCCATCCCTGTTCCTAGTTCAACCGCGCGTTCGCGATTTGTAACGACATTAACGAGATTTGTTTCGTCATAACTTTGCACGTAAGGAATGTTATCTGATTTCGATTGTGAATTGTGCTTCGTGCCCAAACTGACGCAAATGACGATTCCATTTATTTAATAATGAGTATTACATTGAGATCCGCGTAAAAACGTTTAATTCTACTTGGCCTCTTTTTATATTGCGCGCAGAATTAAAGGATTACGACCGCGCGCATTTGCAATTTTCTCACTCGAATAATATGCTACGATGCCCACATTTTTGTGATGCAATTTATCAATTTGTTTTCGAGCGTAATAGAACAGTCAAGCGGCGTGAAAAATAGTTGAATTCGGAAGCGTAAAAATGTAGTCGAGCTCACCTTTACCGGAATGCAGAAGATGATTAATAGAAGATCGGCCGTGGCAAGCCCGCCCAGGAAAACATTTGTCGGTGTCGCGGGCAAAGGACGCAATCGTGGACAGAGCGTTGACGCGATTATTACGACATTTCCTGTAAAAGAAAATCCGCCGTCAGTGCAGTATCGGGGCAAACAACTTTCGTCGTTAGAAGCCGTCAGCCGGCAAAAGTAAATTTTCTTCTTGACGTTGGTAACACGTGTGATGCAACGTGTAATAAACACATGGGATCCTTTATCGCAAACATTTCCGAGTCTTTGTAAACGTTCAATTAATTACCGAACTAACAAGCAATTTCGTTTGCGGCTTTTCATGGTATTATCGTTAATGAACTGCTTCTGTGCGCTGGGGTAATTACATTGCGATTCAAAAATTTTATTGACCCAAATGTGAATGAACGATGCGTTGCAAATGATGGATTTTGACGGAATTATGGTTTTTGAATATTGGATTTCAACAAAGCGAACAGTGTTATTCGATTTTTCGCCTAAAAAACAACGGGAAATCGTGCATCGAGTTCAGTACGTTGAAAACTGTGTAGAATAGCGAAAAAATTACGTATTTCGATGGGATTACAATTAAATGTATTAAAATGTAACATATTGATACGTTGTCGAAGTTGCAATTTTCGGGAATCGTGTTTTCGGCTTCCGGCAGTTCTCGTTCATTGAAGTTAACGCGGAAACATCGAATTCCGACCACGTTTCTGTAGTTAGAGCAGAGCGTGTCCTTCTCATCGCGGACTATGACTTTTAATTACCCTGACAATATCCGGTGATGAATGAGAAGGGAAGACGGCTCATCATTATGCAGCATCCATCGCTTCTCATTCTCCTCGTCTTTTGATCTTTTCCTTAAACTCCTTTCAATCTCGACCTTATTTTTTTACGTAATTTACACGATTCACATAATTTCAACGGTAAAGCGATTTTTAAATGGTTGTAAAATCTGCTGTAATGAGCGTTTGATGCACAAAATCATCAGAAATGTGATACTCCCAAATTTCTTATGATAAATGTAAGTGCTCGCATAAATATTGGAATGAAAAAAGAGCGAAAAATATTTTAATCTCATTTCGGATTCCCGTAGCGGCATTGAAAAAAATCACTTATTTATATTTTTCTGCGGGGTCTACGAGAAGGTCTATATTATTTCGTGGGTCTTGAAAAATTAAGCCCTGATGGATTTGCTGAAGGTAAAACAATTCTCGATGTGGATCAGGAACGTGCGCGAAAGAGCGCGAAAGTGGATTCTAGATAAAAACCGAAACGCAGTCGCCTCATACGAAATTATTTAATCATTTATTCCCAGGTGTATGAAAGTTGGTCAACTTTGGACTAAAGTCGTAATAGCTTTAACTTCGTCGAACTCTGAAGTTGTTTAGTAACAAGAAAACAAAAGTTGCTTGGACCGCGAGATTGAGATTCCTGGATGCTGCAAAGAGCCATTCATCTGTTCTTCAAGAAAATCAGTGACAACGTATTGCGTTTTATTTTCACGTTTATTGCGATTGTTGAAAATAATCGATTCACTGAAATTATAATAAGACACATTCATGCGATTAGGTTTTTTTGTACCTAAACCGGTTTTTTCAACCATTTTTCTTCGATAAACGACTTTAGTTCTTCGGCAGTTTATTGATACAAAATGCAATCATAGAGCGACGTGTATTTCAAGTGTACGCAGTGTTTTATTCATGAACTCGTGCGTTTTCATGCGACTATGACTCTTCTAGACTCAAAGAAATCGCATCTTCATTAGTCGTCGACATGACTTTCGAGATCGTAAACGCGGACTTCGCTGTCATCACTTTTACGCTCGCCGTATTGTTTTATGTGTACGCGGAATACAAATTGAGTTACTGGAAACGAAAAGTACTCGAATCGTTGCCGACGAATTTAATTTTCGGCAACTTCAAACGTGCCATTCTTCTTCAATCAGCACCGGGATGGCATTTGGGTCAACTTTACAAAGCTTCCAGAAGGGACGCGAAATACATCGGATTTTACATTTTCCACAAGCCCTGCATACTTCTCCGCGATCCCGGAATGATAAAACAAATACTCATCAGAGATTTTGAGAACTTTTCGGATCGTCACTTTGCCGGTTCTCAGCAAAAGGACAGCATTGGTATGAAAAATCTTTTCGGTTTGAGAAATCCGGCTTGGAAGTAATTGAGATCGAAAATCACGCCGACTTTGACAAGGACGAAACTCAAGCAAATGTTGCCGTTGATGTTGGAAACTGGAAAACCTATGATTAAGTACTTGGATGAGCGAAAAGTTGGCAAAGATGGGACGAAACTTTTGGACGCTCAGGAAATAATTTACAAATACGCGACTGATCTCATTGCCAATATCGCGCTTGGTACTCGGATTAACTCATTTCACTACCCTAACGAGGAATTCACGAAACGCGGTGAGTTTTCGGAAGATTTTTAGCTTCCGTTGCGCTCAAGGTAAAATTAATTTCTTTGCCTCTAGTTTCGGAATTTTTTCACGGATTCAAGAGAATGGTGGCTCTAATATCGTGTACTTCGTGCCTGAATTGGTTGAAACGTTCGGCGATTTTACACTCTTTAATTCAAAATTCGTGGCCGAATTATTTTGGAAGACTATGGACTCGCGAGAGAAGAGCGGTATGACGAGGACATTTCATCGATTCTTTGATGGCGTTGAAAAACGGAGAACAAAATCCCGTTTACAGTAAGTTTCTGAATTCAAAAATGCCTGATTTAGAACAAGAACGACATCTTTCTTACACGAGTACCCTTCCAAATCTCACAAATTTATTACTGTTCAGAGTTCGAAGGGAAGAATTTACTAGATCAATCTGGAACATTCTTCTCCGGCTTCGAGTCAAGTTCGGCTGCGACATCATTCACTTTAATGGAACTTGCTAATAATTTGGAATGCCAAGAAAAAGCTCGAGATGAAGCCAGAAGGAGCCATCAAAAAACGGGGAACGATTTTCGAAGCTTTCAATGATATAAAGTACCTCGATCAATGCATTTCGGAAACTCTTCGACTTCACTTTCCGGTTCCTACTATCGATAGGTACGCGCGAAAAGATTACCAGGTTGGTGTATAAATGCTCATCCGAATGTTCCGATAAAACAAAGGTCGATGTTCCTTGCAGCGAATAATTGCGTCACATTTCAATGCTCAGATTCCTGGGACGGATATCACTATTGAAAAAGGAACTGCTGTTTACATTTCTCTTTACGGTCTATTAGCGGACCCTAGGTACTTCAACGATCCTGAAAATTTCAATCCGAATAGATTCGCTGAAGATGAGAGAATTCCGGATGCTTACATTCCGTTGGGAATGGGACCGAGAATGTGTATTGGTGTGTAAACGTACTTATTCTATCTCGAGTTAATCAATCACATGTAAAAAATAGTTAAACTCTAACTAAGCCTAACTTGAACAAGTTTTGACCTAATAAACTGGACCTGATACTCCATATTAGACCTAATCTGGGTCAGAATCATAAATTTAGTTTCTTTTATTCCCAGGTATGAAATTGGGACTGCTTCACGCCAAAGTCGTGATAGCTTTAATTTTGTTGAACTATGCGATTGTTCAGAAACAAGAAAATAAGAGCTTTTTGGATCCGAGAGCGACATTTACCGCTGCTGGAAATGGCATTCATCTTTACATTAAGAAGATCGATGACAGCGGATTCGCAGATATTGAAGAAGATAAAAATAAAAGTCAGGATAATGTGCTGAGCTCATCATATGATTTGTCTTAGTCTTTTTGTCAAAAAATCGAATAAAACCGACATCCAGCATTCGAAGTATGAAATTCTTGTTTAAAACTCATAATTCCATCGCACGATGCTTTTCAAGTTTTAGAAACCGTTGTATTCTGTTTTCGACTATCCGAAACGTTGTTATTCGCAATGATTAACTGACAGTCTAACGACGAAATTAGAAAATCAGGCAGTACAAAATTTGTTTCGGAGTTTCTCCGTTTCCCTCGAAGACCAGAACTTTCTGCAAATATATTTGTCCTTTCGCGGAAGCCACTTTCTTCGTACGTAAAATTGAGTTTGATTATTCATTAAACAACGGAAGGCGCGAATAATTTCGCGCGTAAAGAAACTCATTACGTTCGACGTTCAATGTACGCCTAATTAGCGAGTAATGACTTTCAAAATGGCGTAAAATGCAACGCCCACGTTTTTCGCCGTGAACTTTTGCTGCATGGTTTGTCCACCGCCTACTCGCTCCGTTCAAATTCGCAATTATATCGTCGTTATCGCCCAGTTCTTTCTTTTAATCTTATCAGAACAAATGTTAATGATCAATGAATTACTTGCAAACTGGGCGCAATCTCTGCAGCATCCAAATGCCAAAAGTTAATATCGCGATGCAACAAGTTCGTGGCATTCAGTCGACTCGTATGAAATGCCGTTTCATCCCGAAAATTAATTAACAGAGTTTTCGTGAAAGACCCTCGTGCAATGGAAATGTTCACTCAGGAGTGTTTTAATCGCACGTTTCTTCTCGTAATATATTGTTTTACCTGATCCAAGGATTAAAGTTTGCATAAATCAAATCTACAAAAAATTCAATGGAAAGTTGTGTTCGCGTGCCTAAAAATGTGTGGTCCATTTTTGACAACAATTTTCAACAATAATTTTGTCATTCAATTACTATCATCGAAAAACTACACTTCTTTACGGCAAAAGGAAAATTAATTAACATGGTTTACGTGGATTGAAATGCTCACTCATAACGCATTTTCATTCCATATTTATTCTAATAATGTTTCGTATGCATTTAATTAATGTGTCCGTTGATCAAAGGATTACAGTACGCCGTCCAAAATCGTACCCAAACAATAAATTCGGCATTAAAAAGTTGATTGAAAAATATCGGAAAACCTGTTATTCCATTTCGGTACGCGACAAAACTTCTTTTAGGGGTGAAAAAACTTACCTATCAATCCCAGAAGAAACGTGAGGGAATACACGACGAGCACGGGTCCCAATTCCGTCCAATCGTAGTAGTTTAAGGACTCATCGATGTCATACTCGTAATCGTAATCATCAGTGTTATTCATCGTGCTCGTAACTTCAAATCGTTATTTCGGTGCAAACTTTCGAATCAGTTTCCCTCGTACGGACTCAAGTCTTTGTAGACTGCACGTTCTTCATTCATTATTTTTCTTCGCCTCGAGGTGACGAATCCATGCCGGAAAATGAGCACGTGTGACTCGCACATGATGCATGTGCCTCGGTTTTCGAAGCGATGATTTCTGAATTTCCAACCCCAAAGCTTTCGGAAAGAAATGAAGCCTGTAACGGAAAATAAGGTTGCAATTTGACGATTCGTTGTTTCGAATTTCGAATTTGGGGGATTTTAAGAAAGGATGTTCGGGAATAAAAATTTCCAACCACGTGCGCAATATACGGGTGACATCAATTATGCTTCGAGGAGCGAAATAATTCGCACACGAAGGATTTGGAGGAATGCAAAGTAGGAAGGAGAAGCGCGCTTGTCGTCTTTCTTGTAATGTTTCTCGGGGGAAATATTGGGCAAATAAAACGCTATGAAGCTCTATATTGGAATGGAATTTTATTCGTTTCGGTGTGGGCGAGGCTAAAAGTATACCGCTTAATCATAAATCATAAAAATTCGTGTTCATCCCGAGAGCCCGTGAACTTTCAATAAAAGCGTTTAATAAAGTAATTTATCGCATTTAAGTAAAGCTCTTAAGCTTTCATTTTCTCCCGTAAAACGGAACATGTGCGCGATGCCATATGTTTCTTATGTTTTTTTTTTTTTTTTCGAAATGATCCGCGGAGAAACGGAAAAAGGAGTAATGCGCTTTATAAAGATTGGTCGTCTGTCATGCGGAAAAATGGATGCAGTAAATTGAAACAAAATACCGACTCGTATTTTTATTGTATGCTCTCATCTACTTCTTTTATCAACTCATTAGGCGTTAGGTGCACTAGAAACATTTTTCATACGACAATAGAGAGAAAACACACGTTTTCCTGATCTAATCTAAAACGTGAATACTCCATTCTCTTTTTCCAGCAAAAGCACAGAAAACGAGCCATGAATATACATTTAAAACGATGCAGAATAAATCGGATTTTTTTCAACAAATCGAAAATTTACATTTTATTTCGATTCAGGAAAGAGAATAAGAAACAACAATAGGAACTGAAAATCGGAATATTCGTAAAAATCCTTTTTTATACGTACGCGATTAATAATTTGTGTTCACTTATTGCAAACTGTTTGGACTTTAATAAATTTTACTGCACAACATATACCGTTGCAAAAGTTACACTTTCCGGCATAAAACTCGCGAAGAACAACGTTCGAAGGCGTTCTTTACATCGGCGTTATTATACGTGAACAAAGCTTAAGACCACAATCGAAGGCATTTTTTACTTCTTCGTGTATGTAGTTGATTTTTCTCGCGATACGTCTCACGCGCGGTCCCTACTAAAAATGACTGTGAAACAGCTGCGTGGAGTACGCGATTAGAAGAACCCGCCAAGCCGAGAATGGCCGAAAAGAACCGAAGCTTGCCGAAGACGAGAAAGCGGTACATTTATTGTTGTTTTTGCACGAACGCACTTTTGCTGCACAACCATAAAAAGTGGAGAAATACAATTTTATAGCCCGAGACGTTAAAAGTAGAATGTGAAATTGAAAGAAGAATGTAATTGCGCGAAATGTATCATGGAAACAAATTTACTTGCGCTCGTGGAAATTTAGTATGATTAATTTACCGTAAAAAAGCAATGAAATTGTGAACAAATTATTGAAATTTAAAATGCTGCGAGTTCGAGATGTGAATAGTTTAATGAAATGAAGCAATTTATGTTGTTTGTTCCTAGTTTTTGTCATTCAGCTTGGCTTCTCATTGTAAAAATGAGCTTGAAACGAGATCGATCTCGCGCCGAATATTTTCGCGTTTTTTCTACTTTATCAACAGTTTTTCAAATATAATTCGCGCCACTTTCTAATCAATTTGCGCGAATTGGCAAATGCTTCTTCCTAATTAAAACTTGAATAGTTATAACACTATATCGAGTCAAATTTTTTTCTGATTTATAATAAAATTATTTTCTGCTCCAAAGGTCACGCAGAAGAAATGTCGATACTGCAGGAAGTTGATTGAACATTTTTTATATGATAATTAAAACTGCTTTAATTGATCCATTATATCAATTAAAATGAAATTCTGCACAGAAATCGAAATTACCGTGCAAAATGAAAACTGAAAATTTATTGTCTATTTCGCTTTTGATAACAATCTCTTGTGAATTGTACAGATTTTTAAATTAATAAAAATGTTTAAAATTAATGAAAACCATTTCATATTTCGATCGTTTTCGTCGTTATATAAGATGACCTTTTTTTATATTTATTGCACATTTTTTTGCGTGATAAATCGATATAAATTATGAAAATTATTCGTACCTAAAAATTTCGCGTTGAAAAAGCTTCGAGAATCATGTTGAGTTTGCATTAAGAATTGGAGCGCTTTAACATTTTTCAGTGCTTAAATATTGGCCGTCCTCGATTCGTTAAGTACAAAAAGTACTTCACTTTTCTTAATTGCAAAAGCGTACGTATACGTAACAATTTATTTTCATACGATAAACGTTGCACTATCGCAATAATGGAGACATAGAAAATTAAGTTCTCATTCCACACGACTCCAATTTTTTGAAAGAAGAAAAAGAAGAAAAAGTGCCTTCGTATTCTCAAGTGTCGATTACAATGCAAAAATATCGCGAATCCGATTTGACGTCTTTATCAAGGACAATAATTCGGTGTAAAATATAATGTAGCAAAACAAAACAAAATTGAAGTACGTTTTTTAAATCGAACCAAACATGTTGCTGGTTGAAAAAAATTCATTTAAAACCAGGAGTTTTTAAATACAAAAAAAATCGTAAGAATTTCGAATTTTGTATATGGTAACGGGTCCGTTACCATATACGTTTTTTTGTTACGTTACCTTGAAAATCAACCTTGAAATCTCCAAATCATAGTTCTTTTAACGCGAAGAATGATATCGTATCAGGTGCGATTGCGATGCATTCCATTATGTATTAACTCACGAACGCGTAACAATAATATAAATATCAGAAAACAAATATGTATTACATGAAAACGATGTTTAATTCTCAGTGCCATGAATCGCAAAAAAATTTTCGAGCCATAATTTTCAGTGAAAAAAACCCAGCTTAATCAGACATTCTATAAACAAATCTTTATTGTTGATACTTCAACAGAAATATTTTTAAATGTATTCCAACAAAGGTACGTTTATTATGCAGTTGGGAATGTTTTTTGCAATATTTTATTGTTTAAACTTTCTTGTACAAAATGTTTTCGAGACATTCTTTGTTAAAAAATTGAATATTAATTAAGGAATCTGTACACATAACTTTCTTGAGATAACATTTAAGAAGGCCGCTGTTACACTGTATCCGAAGCACAGTTGCGCAAGCAAACGGCCGTACGCAAAAATTGTATATAAATTATAAATATCATGTCAACAGTTCCTCACTGATATGATTTGATTTAAATCGACTTGCTTTCTTTATAAAATCAATTAGCGATACAGAGGATTTGATTTATGCGTGTTTTTATAATCTATTTGTAGCGCGTATCTACATTAACTGTCATTGAAGAATTTGCTATTCGAGAACAACGATTTAATTTATCCAATTATGTTCGTTAACAAAAGATGCACTAATAAAACTATAACATTTCGAACAATTAGCCGATGCGGATATTGCTGTAACTATGAACGACTCAACTATAGAAAAAATATGAAAAATGCAAAATTTAACATGTATTTTCGTTTTTTGGTAGAGTTCAAAGACCGCCATGATGTTTTTAATTGCAAAATTAGATTCCGAGTTTAAGAAAACCCTGGAAAAAATGGAATTATCAGAAGGTGAGTATATCGCAGAACCGAGTATTTGATTTGTGTACCCAGATGTTTGTACGAAATCGTAATTTTCTGTATAAAAAGACTCGCAGCCGAATTCGAATCTGCACAGAGTGCGTCAACATGGCTTTCGATACAGTGAACGTGGGCTTTGCCTTGACCACGCTGTTTCTCACCGTGTTGACTACGTTTTGGGTGTACGCGAAATACAAATTGAGTTACTGGAAACGAAAAGGGGTCGAATCGTTGCCGACGAATTTCATTTTTGGGAATTTCAAAAATGCTATACTTTTCCAAGCGGCGCCGGGATGGCATTTGGGCCAACTTTACAAATCGTCCCGAAAGGACGCGAAGTACATTGGATTTTACATTTTCCACAAGCCCTGCATACTTCTCCGCGATCCCGATATGATGAAACAAATACTCGTCCGAGATTTTGAGAACTTTTCGGACCGCCACTTTGCCGGTTCTCAGCAGAAGGACAGCATTGGCATGAAGAATCTCTTCGGGTTGAAGAATCCGGCCTGGAAGTACCTGAGAACGAAAATCACGCCGACTTTGACGAAGACGAAACTCAAGCAAATGTTGCCGTTGATGTTGGAAACTGGAAAACCCATGATCAAGTACTTGAATGAGCAAAAAACGGGTAAAAATGGGACGGTACTTTTGGACGCCCAGGAAATAAATTACACGTACACGACCGATCTCATTGCCAACGTCGCGCTTGGAACTCCGATGGACTCGTTCCATTACCCTAACGAAGAATTCTCGAAATGCGGTAAGTTTCTCGAAAGCTTTGGAATCGGTTGCGCTCGAATACATTTGTTCTGTTTGGTACAGTCCAGGAGTTCTTCCACGGATTCAAGAGAATGGTGGCTCTGGTCACAGTATTCTTCATACCGGAAATAGTGGAGATGATTGGTGACCAGGTGCTTTTCAACTCGAAGTTCGTGAGGAAAATATTTTGGGATGCTGTCAATTCGCGAGAAAAGAGTGGTAACAAAAGAGGCGATTTCATCGATTCCTTGATAACGTTGAAAAACGGAGAACAAAACCCCGACTACAGTAAGTCTTCGAATCATTCCAACATCTATCTTCCAAGGTGCATCAAGCTAAAACTCATAAATCCATCTTTGATTAGAATTCGAAGGGGAGAATTTGTTGTACCAGTCTGGGACGTTCTTCTCTGGTTTCGAATCCAGTTCGACTACTACTGCGTTTACTTTGATGGAACTCGCTAATAATTTGGATTGTCAAGAAAAAGCACGACAAGATGCCAGGCAAGCAATCAAAAAACATGGATTGACCTACGAAGCTTTCAATGATATGAAATACGTCGATCAATGCATTTCTGAGGGTGTTCGACTTCACCCTCCAGTTTCTACCATCGATAGATATACGAGACAGGATTACCGGGTTAGTTTCGATACAATTGGAAGAGAAATCATGTTCTCCGAAGCGAATCACTTATTGATTATCCAATTCATAGATTCCCGGATCAGACGTTGTTATCGAAAAAGGAACTGCTATTTACATATCTCTTTATGGTCTGCAAGAAGATCCGAAATACTTTGACGATCCTGATCAATACGACCCTGACAGATTTGCCGAAGGTAAAAAGATTTCCGATGCGTACATTCCATTCGGATTGGGACCAAGAATGTGTGTCGGTGAGTAAACAATTTATTTGCCGTAAATATGCCAATGGAATTCCTTGGAGTAAGATATTACACCGAAATATTACAAATTCACCATCTAGAAACTCTTCCTTGAAGGAAGACTTTGAGCAATTTAGAGATTGCACCCGTTGCTTCTTAAATGAATTAATTTTATATTTCCAGGTATGAAAGTTGGCCAGCTTCACGCTAAAGTCGTGATAGCTTTAACTTTGTTGAACTATGAGATTGTTCAACAACAAGAAAACAAGAGTTATTTGGACCCGAGGTCTACATTCACTGCCGCTGGAAACGGCATTAATCTTTACTTTAAGAAAATTGATGACGACGGACTCACAGAAATTGGCGCGAAATGATGATATAGTTTTTACTCTCGTATTTAAGTTTTAGAAAATCTTGGAGATTTATATTTTGTTTTGTGTTTTTATACTCAAATCTTTTCCCAAATAAATGAGTGCAAATCAGATCCATGAGAGTAGACATATTATTACGTTAGTCCAACATCGGTGAATGAAATAACAAATTAAGAAAATATTGTATCGCTTCTCTGGTGTTTCAACCTTTATTTTCGAACCCATGCAGTCTCTCGCTTTTAAAAAAGTTCCTAGAAATGCAGATGCAAAAGTTCCCACGGAATAATTTCCCGCTTCACTCTTAACAAGGACAGATTCGTTTTCGATCTTTTTTTCCCCCTCTTTCCATAAGTCCAAAACTCTGAATTATGCAAATAAAACCGAATAAATACTTACTTTGAGATACGGGTAAATATTGAAAAATTCAAGGTTAGCTGCCGCATTTCGTCGGCATTATATTTCGGATTCTCAGGGACAATCGTGTATCCTTATCTCTTCTGAAAAGCCGAAATGAGACGGAGATAATATTTTAATTGCTTTCATGTTTACATTATTTTCAAAGCACAACAAATTAATAAAATATGATAACGCTTTTCTGAACCCAGCCCAGCCGCTTTTAAAAAGTCCGTGTTGCGTGTGTCACCGTCCAGAAAAAAACATGGCCGTCCTGTTTACAGATTCCCTAGAAACTCAGACGCAAAAGTCTCTATAGTATATTTACTCATACTAAACAAGGACAGATTCGTATTCGATCTCTTTTTTTCGACCTCTTCCCCCTTTACCGAAAAGCCCAAAACTTTAAATTATGCAAATAACACGGAATGAATATTTACTTCTAGATACGCTTCCATTGAAAAATGCGATGTCAACGAATGCCGCACTTTGTTGGCATTGAATTTCAGATTCCCAGGGACGATCGTGCATCTTTGTCTTTCCGTGGTAATTGAAATAAGACGGAGATCATATTCTAATTTTAGTGAGCAAAAAGCGTGTTCTAATTTCTAAGCACGATTCGCATCGTCGATAATCGTGCTCTCTCGCGCTTTTTGGGGAGAATTGGGAAGAATTGAGCGAGCGTCTCACAACAGTGAAGGTTACGTTCGAAAATGCGATTACTCGTGCGTACAGTTCGATGAAATGTCCGGTTCAAACTCTCCGAAAGCAGAGCAAGAAGGTTCGAGCTTACTGAAAGATCTTCGCCGATTTCGTTTTCAGAAAAGGCTGCCGTTTAATAAAATGAGCACGTGTAAGTACATTGTGTTTTTCCAATTCCACTGTGCAATTACGCTTCGTGCTCGCAAACCGGTCTTCGCCTTTCTTTTGTTACGGAATTCCAATCGCGACTCGGCTTTTTTTACCTTGAACAACTCGTTCAATCGTTGTTGTAATTTTTCTTCATTTCCTTCGAAAAAACTAATGCGCTTTATCAATAAAAAATTGATCATCTTTGGCAATTTTTCGAAATTGAATTAAAATGTTTTATTTCAACTTGAACATGGCAGAACCTTCGATCTCGTTAAAATAGAGGAGAGATTTTAAAAAAGTGAGAGTTGAAATAAGCGAGAGTTTACTGAATCGCAATTTTCGTTTCAGCCGATGAAGATAGTAACAATTCGTCGATTTCCGATGTTCTGACTCGTCGAAAATTTGTGAATCGCATCGAAGACAGTGACAGCGACACTGCCACTTCGTTGAAGCCACAAACTTCGGGCTCGGAAAGCGAGAAGTCCGAGATCAAGGAAAAAGAGGAAAAACTTTGTCGATTGAAAAAACTGTTCCCTGTTTTGGACTCTTCGGTAAGAATTGTCTTCCAATTTACAAATTTCTCCGGCCATTCGATTGGAAAATTATTGTAATAACGTACACGTTCCCTTTTTCCAATTTCAGTATTTACTTCAAGTGCTGAATGATGAGAGCTGGGACTTGGAGCAGGCAAAGAAAGCCGTGACAAAAAAAATGCAGAGCAAGAAGCGAAAAAAGTCGCCGAAGAAAGACTCGAAAAAGAAACGCAAGAAGAATAAAATGGACTACGGAGAAGACAACGACATAGATTCCGACGAGATAACTTACAAGCAAAAACTGTTCGATAGGTCGAGATCTTTAGCATAAGGAAAATTGGAAATGTTTTGGATTCAAGTTTAACGTGGGTTTTTTTGTACTTTCAGCGATGATGATTCCGACGTCGAAGTATCCGATGACCTGACTGGTGATAAAAAAGCAGTATTTGAATTTATGCAGAGCGCACAGGCCCACGAACTGTTGCAGCTACAGCAGTGTAGTAAAAAAAGGGTTGACGCCTTGTTGGAATGCCGTCCATTCAAAAGTTGGACTGATTTAGTTAGCAAATTTCAAAATATTAAATACCTAGACATGGAATTGCTCAACGCTGCTCAGGTTCGAACATGTTTACATTTAAAAAAGCAGAAATGGAATTGCAATTATTCTCACGAGAAATGTTTTACAGAACTTGCTGAGCACGAGAAAAGTGGTGAATAACGTAATGAAGAAATGCCTGAGGATTTCGCAGACGATGGAAAAGGCCGTGGAAGCTGGGGCGTCAAAGATAACCGTCCAACCCATGACCATGACTCAGGAATTGAAACTAACCCCGTATCAAATGTTGGGTTTGAATTGGCTGGCGGTTATGCACGCGCACGACGTCAACGGGATTTTAGCCGACGAGATGGGCTTGGGAAAAACCGTTCAAGTGATCGCTTTTTTAACTTATTTGAAGGAAACTGGACTCATTGCCGAGGACGCGGGTCCGCATGTAATCGTCGTACCTTCTTCCACCATGGGTTAATTGCTTTTTCTGTAAATCATCTTAATGTCTCTGAAACTTGAATTACAAAATGAAATTGTTTCGCAGATAACTGGATGAACGAGTTGGAGCAGTGGTCTCCGGGGCTCAAAGTTGTTATGTATTACGGTTCGCAAATCGAGCGGAAGGAGATGCGAATGTATTGGCGTCAAGGTGGTTTGGACGACGTTGACATCATACTTACGACGTACAATCTCATAATCAGCACCCCTGAAGAACGAAAGCTCTTCCGGGTCATGCCAATCGAGTACGTCGTGTTCGACGAAGCTCACATGCTTAAAAACATGTCCACCATGAGATACGAGCATCTCTTAAAAATACATGTAAAATTTGTCACTGCTTCTCACAACTTTTATTCCATTCTTTGCGCTGTTACATCGTTTTTGTTTTATAGGCAAAGCACCGGATTCTCTTGACGGGCACCCCGCTACAAAATAACCTCGTGGAATTGATGTCTTTACTGGTATTCGTGATGCCGTCGATGTTCGATAGCATAAAGAAGGAGCTGAAGAGCTTATTCCACAACACATCTGTAAATTGGATTTTTGCCATTTTCATCATCAATGTCAAACATTAATATTGATAAAAAATTTGATTTTTACAGAAAATGATACTGGACAAGAACGGCGATAACAGAAAGCCGAGATTCGAGCAAGAGCAAGTGATGAACGCGAAGCAAATTATGAAACCGTTTGTCCTTCGTCGATTGAAGATAGACGTTCTCAAGGATCTACCGAAGAAGGAGGTATTTGTGTTGCACTGTCCCATGGAGCAATTGCAGAAGAAATTGTACGACGGACTGATCGCTGAATATTCCGCCGATGTCAAAGATGCCGGGGAAGTCAACAGTACTGGTCTGATGATGCAGTTGAGAAAAATTGCGAACCACCCGCTTCTCGTGAGAAATTATTATACCGAAGATAAGCTTCAGGTTCGACGAGCAGAGATATTGTTAAAAAGATTCGATTGTTCGTCCAAATAACTGAATAAAATGTGAACGAATTACAGGTGATTGCATCGAGATTGGCTACGGATCTGACGTTTAAGTACAACAATCCCGATCACGTCTTCCAAGACTTGCTGTGGAAATCGGATTATCAAATAAATCAACTCACGCGCACGCACAAAACAATAAGTGGCTTTGGATTGCCTCAAGACTTGATTCCAATCTCCGGCAAGTTCCAACAGTTGGACAAAATGCTTCCGGAATTAAAGAAGGACGATCACCGTGTTTTGATTTTCAGTCAGTTTACGATGGTGCTGGATATTATGGAAGAGTACATGGCAATAAGACAACACAAGTTTTTGAGGTACTTTCAGAATCACGTTAATGATTGAACTCTGAATATCGAATATTGTTATTTCAAGGTTGGATGGCCAAACCCCAGTTACAGAGAGACAAGACATGATCGACGATTTCAACGAGGATTCGTCGATATTTATTTTTCTACTGAGTACTAAAGCCGGTGGCCTTGGGATTAATCTCACGGCTGCTGATACGGTCATCATTCACGATATCGATTTTAACCCCTACAACGATCGACAAGCCGAAGATCGATGCCACCGGGTTGGCCAAACAAGGTTGGAAATTCGGGAATACGAAAATGTATTCCAAAGTCAACGAGTTTTAATTCAAAATTGTTTTAGGGCTGTGAAGGTTACAAGATTGCTGAGCAAGGACACCATCGAAGAACAAATGTACGAAATAGGCCTAGAAAAATTGTCCCTCGAACAAAAAGTCACCGGCGACGAAGGTAAATTAGTCTCGAATTCTTGTTTTACTGAGATAATAAAAAATGCTAAAACTCGCTTTGCAGAGAACGAAACCGGCGACAAGAAGGGAGTGTTGAAGCTACTGAAAATGGCGTTGGGACTTGACGTCAATAAGTCGCTGAACGTTTCTACGGAGAAAAAAGGAAGCGAGTTGAATGGTTTTGGAAATACTGAAGAGAAAAGCCCAGGAAATGAACAGCGGTGAGAGGAGCGAACGTCTTTGAAAACATGGCTAAAAGGAACTTACGGCTTTTCGATTTTTTACGTGATTATTTATAAAATACCAGAGGTTGTTTACTTCAACTTTTCCTATTTGTTTTGTAAAAATGAATAATTGTAGAAGAGAAATTAAAAGCATAATGAGACAAATGACTGCTACGATTGATACACATGTTTTGGGATTTTTCTCATTCTGAAATTTGTTATAATTGTTGAATGCTTCAATATTTGTTTTTATACGACAAATTAAAAGTTTGAAGACTTTGCAGTATTATAAAGAAACTCGAATTCTCATTTATTTAAATCACTGACATTTTATTGTCTATGTAGTACTTGTAAGGAACTTTTTGTATTGGTTTACAGTGTTAGTTGATTAATTTTACCAAAGGCGTTGGCACTTATTGAAGAGACGATGAATTTGTGTTTCGTATCATCTTGATCAATTGCTATTTTTTCTACAACCGAAACTTTTTAAGTTTGTACGAAAAAACATTATGTTTCTCCATAAACATTAAATTTGTAAAAATAGAGTATTACGTGTCTCAAAGTAAATCTGCGTCGTTTGTAATTGGGTGATTACTTCATTAGAAATTATAAGATTTCAACTGTGTAAAGGAGTGTGGGAAATAAAACGTTTTATAGCAAATTTCGCAGTCCATTAAAAAAAAATCGACTTGAAATAGCTTTCGAAGGAAAAAACAGGAAATAGTAAAGCGAATGTTTTATTATTCGATAAACTCGTGTTTACAACAGTCAATTTAAATTTACGACTCTAAAACCTCAATCGGATAATTTTTGCATATTATATTTACTCTCAAGTCTAAAATTTATGACCAACGTTGCATAATCACAAGCATGATTAGGCTGAGTCAAACAACGTTCTATTATTTCGTCGGGTGCGTATCCAACATGGCTCGTTTGGATCAGCACGAATTTCGACTTGGAAATATTCCCTACGACACATTGAAAATACAAACAGTTTGTAAATGTAAAGCTTCGAGTTACATGGTTTTCCTTTTTTGATTAGAATTGTCAACAAGGCCCGAATCACCACTTATGGCTGCAGCGGTAATTCAGATGCGATGTATAAAATATATATGTATACAATTTTTCATAACAAACATCGTATTCTAGTCGTTGACGAAAACAAGAAATATTCAATGCGAGCGATACGAAAAGTCAAGAAACCTCGGCTGTTTTTCACACGTGATAAGCGATCTACAAGCGCATTTTCACAAACTTTCTTCACTTTTCTTGTCTTTTCGTCCAGTCGTGTATATACGAACCATAAAAAATTCATCAAAAAATGTACGCCGGGGTAAAGCATTTAAGTATCTCTCAAAACGCGACAATTTTTCAACTTGTTGAATTCGACTCTGTCGCATTTGTGATCGTAAATGATTCTGAGGTAGAGTAGTAAAAACGCATTTTTAGACACATCTTTCAAAATGTCAAAAAACAAAGTTCTTGATTTTATTGAACGAGGAAATTTTTCTTAGAGCGCACTTTGTTCTTTTTTTTAATACGTTATTGCAATTCGACGTATCTTATGCTGAAAAAACGCTATTGCTAAGTCTTAAAAAAAACGTTATACTACTTGTTCGACGCTCGTCAATTTGTCAATCGTTATCGCGGTATTAAAATTAAATATAGTCCACACAGCATTTTCTACCAGCTACATGAATTCTGAGTAGAATGATGGTACATAGTTGCCTTTACGATACGCATTTAGTATATGTATATATTTACATTTCCCAAACGAATTCAACTTCTCGCATTTCCCTCCGACACCATATTTAATTTTTAATTATTTCCAACAAAGACATTCTTCTCGAATCAAAAATTGTACAAAAACTAAACGCGAGAACGCAAAAACAAGGTTCTTTAATACAAAATTTGTTGCAACTGTGTTCGCAAAGAAAAAGTTAACAAAGGTAAATCTGAAATCTGGTCCCACGCATAACAATAATCGCATTCTCCTAAACAGGCTCCGGCGGTGGCTCGTTGCTGAGAACCCTGCTCGGCTGCTGAATCGTCGTCTCCATTTGCTCCTTCTTCATTTCCTTCATCTCTTTCGGCATGTCGGAGTACTCGTTGCCGAAACTCTGCCGAATCGTACCGTTTGCCATCAAAGACGCGTTGACTCTCTGCCCATGAGCCGTGTCCCTCCATGGTGTTATCAGTATTTTTATCCTCTGCAATCAGAACATTTTCCCTTCTATTTACTTGCTTCTCAGAGCAAGATTCTCACTCTAAAAGAATTTAAACAGCGATGGATTCATTGAGTTTTGCATTCTTTTCGAGTGAAAAACTTACTATAATTGAGTGCAATTAAATTGCAATTTACCTGAACAAAAGTGCCTGGAGTGACGATAATTTTGTACAACGCCATCCCCGGTATACAGGCCACCGATGACATGGCAATTAACCAGCCCAAAATGTTAGCCCACATGGGGTACTCGTAACCTTCGTACGACAGTGGTTCGTAAGCCAGCAGGCCATAAACGATGATAAACTTTGAAAAAATTAACTAAATTATTCATAATTTATTCGCTTCCGTCATTGAAACTTGAAAGAAAACAGTGCCGTGTAGTTCGAGAGTTTACACGTGCGATGAAGTGTGCAAATACCGCTTTTCTGCAAGATAATGCAATTCTACGTGAAGTACGGCTTCGCTGCTTATTAGACGAGCAGTCAATGCTCGTTTCGCGCTACATCGCACGCGAAAACAATGAACCAAGAAAATCATTTCCTTGGAGGGAAATTTCCCTATATAACATTTTGTTGCTCGAACTGGAGTGCGTTTTTCACCCCAAAAAAATACGATTTTACTTTTATGGAGTGAGAAACTCGCTCCAATCCGCGCGGCCTTATTTTCACTCCAAAGAATTCAACGCACCATGATAAATATCGGAGCCACGAATTTCCAGCAAACTCTCCAGTAGATCCCGGGCGTGAAGCCGATCATGTCCTTAATATCGGCGCAGAATCGGTCGGTTCCGTAGATCCAGGTCACGGCGATCGTTTCTGCTAAAACGGCGAACAGTATCGAGTATCCCGCCGCGTATCGATCCAAAAGATGGAAAAAGTAAAAACCGCCCTGCGGAAAAAACGACGGTTTTGATTATAAGAAGACCAACATGTTGATTTGTCGTAATGAAATGAAGTAAATTTACCTGGGAACAAGACGCGAGGCCGACAATAAAGTACAGGGAGAAGAGGCAGGCGACGAAAATTTTTCGATTCCTTCCAATAATTGGAAACTCGTCACTGAGCGCGGTTATTATCGCTTCGGAACCACCAAACTGTGGTGCAATACAAAAATAGAATTGAGAAACTTTTCTTAATTTAGTTTTTCGAACTAACCGAACTGTCGAGTCCGAGAGTGAGGAGCATCATGAAAAAAATAAGCGCCCAGAAAGTGGAGCCCGGCATGGTGGCGATGGCAGCGGGGTACACGACGAAAACTAGTCCAGGACCCTCCGTCGCAACGTCCTGGATGGATTTTCCACTGGCCCAGGCCATGTAGCCGAGAACGGAAAAAATGACGAAACCGGCGATGAACGAGGTCACGCTGTTGATAACGCTCGTCAACAACGCGTCCCTTTGGGATGGAAAGAGGGGTGGATTTTTAAAATCCTTTAGAGTAAAATTGCATTCCAAGTAATCGAGAAAAATGGACTTACTTGTAAACGTTGTTGTTGTATTTGTTGTAACTCGCGTAAGCCAATAAAACGCCGAAACCCGGGCCCAGGGAGAAGAAGACTTGCGTGGCCGCGTCGACCCAAACCTGCGAATTTTCCAAAATCACTTTTCTCCTCGATGAAAAGCCCGATTCGTTTCCCGGGTTTTCACGAATCGAAAGATCCCTCCATTTTTTTCCGCGAACGTTGCGAAACACGGGTTTCGATTCACATTAAATTATTATTCAAAATAAATAAAAAATGGACAAAATTAAGACACGTGAGCTTTGCAACGGTGTAAATCTACGCGAGAATTTTCATATTTCGTTAAGTTGTAGCCAAATATTCGCAATAAACGTTCGAAAAAACATGGATTTTTTTGGACTCGGACCTTTTGCCCGAGAGCGCGGCGAGTTTCTCGATCCAGGCGTTCAATGATGACGTAGAGGGCGATAAAGCGCGAAGGGAGGGTGAAGTTACGAGCCACGGGGCCAGAGGTTTTCAGAAAAATGCACTCCACGTGCCGAGCGAGAGGGTTGCGAATACTGGCGGTTGATCTCTAATGGCTATTATGACAGGTACACCGAGTTTCCATTTTCGCCGGCGTCGCTAATGCCTTTTTTGCTCGGATTTTCTCGCACTTTTGCGGGACTCGGGGACGTGGGAATTAAAATCTCGAACGACTCACTTCGGCTTTCGTGATTACGGAAAAGTTGGGGTTCAGGTAGTATTTGATCCCCTCGGCACTTCCGGGAAGAGTGATGCCCCGGATCAGCAGAATCAGTAAAACCACGTACGGAAATAAAGCTGTAAACCACACGACCTACGAAAGGACCGATATTTATGCTCTTAAGAGGAATCCGTCAACTCTTTTTTACCGACCGAGTTTCAAAAACGCCATTTTCACGTTGATTGGAAATCAATGTATTATTTCCATTTCCCGAAAAGCATCTTCGATTTTTGGAAAAAGAAAATAAACGTTGAAAACGATTTTCATTTTTGCAATCGCAGTTGTGTTGGAAAAAGCGTTTTCGAAACTCGGTCGGTAATAAAGGAGTTCACGGATTCCTCTTAAAGTCAAAAGATTCCTCCAAGCAATCAAAAGAAAATGCTTTCGAAAGTGCAATTTTCGCGGAAGAAATTGCCTCAAATTGTATAAGGGATTAATTTGACGAACTCTCAATTTATTACCTTTCCAGAAGTTGAAATTCCTTTCCACAGCGAGAAGTAACAGATGAGATAAACCACCAGCAAGCACGCCGCAATGTCCCATTTAATAACCCCGAGATCGTGCAATCCTTTGCTCTTGTGAAGCTCCAGAATAGCTCGACTGTTGATGCAAATTTTGAAAAAAAAAAAAAAAAAACAGGTAGTACGCTTTTTTTCTAAAAGTGTACGAAATCTTACTTGAAGTATTCCTGGGCCGCGCTGACGTACTGGGTATTGTTGTCAAAATTCGCGTCGTCCGCGAGGCTGCTCGAAGTAACGGAAAGATCATCGGAAGCGTTGATTTTCGAGATGGAAAAGTTGTTCGTCAAAGTAACGTTGACGCCGAATTCACGGCACTGCGGCGAATTCCACGGATTGTTGCAATGAATCCAGGGCAATTGGCCCGTGAAAGACGCAAAAAAGTAACGAAGCGCCCAGGCGATGATGACGTTGTAATAAAAATCGACGTAGAATGCAATGAGAGCAACGGCGTAACCGATTCCTGCAATTTGCGATCGTGCTTTGAATGCAATTTTCGAGTGCAACAACTTTTTTTTAACAAGTAGTCATAAATTTTATTTTCACAGATTTTGCGAAAAGTGTTTTCCGAGGTTACTCGGTAATGGACCCTGAATGCGGTGGTCATTGTGTTTTATTCTCAGACCTTGAAGCATTTATGGGCGCGAGAAGAAAATTGTTGCTCGGGAAATCGACGGAAATGGAAGCTTTTTGCCTTTTCACAATCATGGAAGTGTGACTAGCATTACATCACGCGATTCATAAAAATTGTCACAGTTTTAGGGAGAATTCACATTTTCGCTCTTTCGGAGTGAAAAAGGCTATTTTCATTGCAAGAAATTTAAAGAGCGAATTAAATGATAATTCGAAAGAACTTACCTTTCAAAAGCGGAACCAAACGGCCCCAACAAGTGATGGCGCCTTTTCGATTGAATTGTCCTAAAGCTAATTCCATATAAAACAAAGGGATCCCACCCACAACGAGCATTACGCAATAAGGAATCAAAAAAGCTCCTGAAAGAAGAAAAGTCAAATTTGCCGTGAAATGCATGGTGGCAATTGAGCCATTTGAAATAATTTCCTCCGAATGCAATCGAACGAAATATCAAATGTTCCGCTATTAAAGTTCCAAAGTCGATAAAAGTCTCGAGCCAAGCAAAGTACCCATTGTTAAGTGAAGAAGACGCGGTAATTGTGCGACGGGGAAAAGAAAAAGCTCCAAGGAGCTTTATAAAATGCAACAGGCATTACTACAAATCGTTTCGCGAAGAAAGAAAAAAGTTGATGGAAATTCCGTCGCCGACAAAAGTCGCGAAAACTTTTCCAGTCCATTATTATACTCTCGAAAGTACTTGGAGTGACGTTTCACTCCAGAAAGAGTGCAAAATTCATACCGAGAAAAGTTTGCATTCTTTCGGGAGTGCAATTTTAATCCAAAACGTTGAAAATTCGAGAAACCGGAGGATGAGCCCGGATTCATCGTCCCAGTTACTAAAATTACAGAGTGTAATGTCGGAGGCTCGAGGTAGTTACCAATTACGACTAATGTAATAAGATATGAAAATACAAATTGAGAGGAAACAAAGTTAACGCGACCGCAATTCCCGGGGAAAAATAAATGCGAAAAGTTGGCTTTACGAGTCGGTAAATAGTCCCGGTTTTTCGTGAAAGTGTCGCCAAGTGAAAAAGATCGAGAGCGCGATGCGAAATCCTCGAGGATCAAAGGGGATCATCCCCTCATTTTTTTTATTCCGAGAGCATCTTTTCCTTTACTCTCGGGGACATTTCGCCAGATCCGAGAAAGAAAATGCTCGCCTTGTCTCTGTCGTAATCACGAAGGCTTTCCGGAATAATCGCATTAAAAAGGGGATATTGTCTTTTCCGATTAATTTGACTTGCAGAAAGCGGATCATTTTGCGCCATTTTTGTGACAGATGCCGCGAGTGAAAAAGAAAGATGGCGACTTCGGAGAGAAAGCACGTGTGTCTTTTTACGATTCTTTTATTACCTTTATTCAAATTAATGGTCATCACTGCGAATTTAATTATCCCCATTAAATCGTATTTTAACGACTCTACAATGATTTTACCATTTTATTTCTCTCGAAGGGAATAATTCGTAGCGCGTTTTCGAGCGTCCCAGACGATGTCGCGTAACAACACGAGTTCTTCATTCCCCAATTTTACACGCCGGCAACAGCTATCCTGTTTATAATAGAACTTCCGTTCAATTTTCTGCGGGACTCGTCGTGGAATTAAGACGCTGCCACGGAGATGAGACTCCCAGCACAAAAGACTTCTTAATACGTCGCGTAATTGTGCTTTGCGGCTTAATTAAAATATTACAAAGAGAACTTGAGCCGGTGATTCGAAAAAAAGAAAATTTCGCATCGAATTATTTTTCATATAGTATAGGAACGAATTTTTGCGTCGCAAACCCCGACGACTACGATGTCGATATGCCATTAGTCCTTTATCAAGGACCCTAGAAATATAATTACAGCGCGCTGGCAGCGATACAGAAGCTTCTCAAAAGCGACAGTTAACTTGATTAAGTGCCGACTCGCAACGCGTGGTACTCCGAGCTATTATACTGGAAGATCGGTCGTTAATTTCCAATTACTTTAATTAACAATAATTTCCCATTCAGGACACCTTTGATCACGTACAGCGGATTGTCCGATTATTTATATTTCTAAACCGTCCCGGAAAAATCAATTCCGCGCGGCAAATACGCGGGTTGTTAAGAAAACGGGGATCTCAATTTCCCGGCTCGCCTTTTTTCCTGAAGTGATTTCGTTATGGTCGTTAACGCTATTTTGCACCGGCTAAAAAGACGCGAAATGTACTTTGCGCCCGCCCACGCGCGGTCTCTTTCTATTTGACAAAAAGTTGCTTCATCTACTCGTTAAGTAGATACTGACGCGATCTGGTGAGACACTTACCGCCTCCGTTCTGAAATAAAATCAATTTTTTATTCTATTATTAATAATTTATCACGCGTGGCCCGTTAATCGTAGCATTATTTTTTCGGAACATTCGGACTTGGGTCACGTGGATAAAAAATCATTTATTTATATTGAATAAAGCGGTGATAATTGCCTTGTAAGTGAGGTAAGGGAACCTCCATACATTAGCGAGATCAACGGCAAAACCGATAACCGATAGAAGGAAATCGACCTTTCCGGACCAGGTTTCCCTTTGCTCGATATCATCTTCGTTGTTCCCGCTTCCGTCGATCTTTTCGGAGGTCGAGAGACTCCTCAATATCTTTGATGACATCATTTTTACTGCTGCTGAATTCTATGCATTTGAAAACTGTACCGAAAATTCGATCGCTGTTAATTTCTCTTTCCTCGGCAAATTTGGATTGAGGATCCGGATGCGATAAGGGGACGAGCGCTCGAAACGCGTTTAAGTTATCGATCAACTGGTGAAGTCATAAGATAAATTGAATGATATAATATACGGTGTCGTAGATATCGTAAATATCTAGTATATTTTCTTTGTTTACAGTTTTTTGCTTACATTTCGAATTTTCGAAATAAAAAGTTGTTCGAAACTTTCATTAAATGTATAATTTTTCATTTCAAACCAATGCTCGACAAATTCAATAAAAAAAGTTATCGAGGGAAATTTGAGCTACGATAAGCTTTCAGCCGCGGAAATTTTTTAACTCTTCTTCGAGCGCTCTTTGCATCCAGACCTTCAACTATTATTAAATCAATATTACATAAATAATTGTCATTAACTGTAATTTTTCAATATTAAAAGAGTTTGAGATCGCATTCCCAAAAAATTTACATAGAGAAACGTTTTAAATTCACGAACTGGGCGTAGGGAAAAAATGCATTCGTTTTGAAAAATCGTAAGATTACGTTGATGTTGGATAGAGCGTATAATTCGGTGACGACAAGTTATGGATGACCCTTCACGCATCAACCCCATCCCTGGTATCGGCTCATTGTGCCCGATGACGGCCACCGGTCAAACAGCGTTATTTCAAAGGCGATCAGGCCAATTCAATGGGACTTCACCGAGAGCTTTTCTGTCACGCGCACGATATATCCGATGCACGCGTTCATTCCCTATGAAAAGGGCCGACTATTTTTTTTTCCTCTTCCGTTACATACTTTTTATCCATTTTTCCGCGTTCAATTGGATCGTTCCTTGTTTTACAACTTTTATACTGAAAATCGTACGTTGCGCACTGAATCTTTTCGAGTAATTCGAATGGCTCTATTTGGAGTGAAATATTCCGCTTTTTTAGTGAAGAAATTCACTTTGAAAGCGATCAGCTCGAACTATAGCGTGGAATTCCACTCTAAAAAAATTAGCGTGTACAACTTTAT
Source organism: Zelostemma sp. ZL-2020 (assembly GCA_022816865.1). Lineage (NCBI taxonomy): Eukaryota > Metazoa > Arthropoda > Insecta > Hymenoptera > Platygastridae > Zelostemma > Zelostemma sp. ZL-2020. The sequence goes on along the minus strand of JABFQM010000069.1, from coordinate 24,999 downwards.
GCATTTGTAATTAATATCAAGCAAAAGTAGTCGGTTGACTGTTGCTGCGTGAAGGTAAAAGTCGCGAATGTCACGCAGCGAATTAGGAACAGCGCGACTCGATATCATTGAATTACATATTCGCTCGCCACTTATGCAATTTTTTTCATTTTTGTCTTACGCGGAAAGAGAATCCGCCTCTTTTCAAATCGAGTCCTCGAGAAAAATGTATAAAATCATCGCGGTCTTTGCCTTGAAAGTCTCGTATTTCCATAGATCGTTTTTTCCACTTTCAATCACAATAAATCAGCATAATTATTGTTCTTTTTTTAATGCGACAGTTTAAATCGTCATTTCCGTAAATACAAAAAGCATCGCGTTTAAAATAATCTCGAAACGGTTTTTCTACTTGTGTAACATTTACGTCGTATTTATAAAACAGAGATCTTTTTTTCCCTATTCTAATGAATAAAAAAACTTCTTTTATACACAAGTCTATTAAATCGTATCGAGACATTGAATAAATGAATACGGAATGAAACATTTTTTATCTCAATATACGTCAACAATTATTTGTAATTCTCTTTCTTATTAGGAATATTCGACGACTCGAAACCGGAAAAATGGGAAAAACATATTTCGTTTCCACGGAATATTTAAGAAAAAATCTTCTCGACTTACCGGAAGAAAAATGCGGCAAATCGGGTTAATAGGCGGAATCGGTGATCGCCGTGCAGCGCAACGAGACACCGGGAAACTGACCGAGCCCTTCGCTTTGCAGGACTCTCAGGACCGAGACTCGCCACAGGGTCAAAAGTAGTTCAAAACTAGTATCCGTCAGACCCATGCCAGCGCCAAGTACAACCTACCACTTATTCGAGCCAATCAGCGATTCACGGGTTTAATCGGCCGAAATTTCACCGAGAAAAAGCGCGATGTCATTTTAAAGAAATCTCCAAAGATGTTTCGTCCCTCACGAAACGCGCGGAGCGCGAATCCACTTTTTTTAAAAAAAAAGGAGTTTAGCTGAATTAGTTTTGAAAGAAGACACTTTAGTGCGTACGAAGATGTTTTTTAATTCTTTCTACCGACTCGGAGGAGTCGGAGAAGAAAAATTCGAAAGAACGCGAGCAGTGCTTTCACGAGACATTTGAAAAGTGATGAATTTCTGTCGCGTGCCAAGCGTATATACGAGAGTTCGTCACGTGGTTTCGCGGGACGACCAATCGGCTCGTGGAAATACGAAATGTAAGTTTTACTCTTCGCGCGTTCCGTTCTTTTACGCCCACGCTAATCGATTTACGCGCAACACTTGCAAAAAGTATCGGAAAGTGTCATCTTCCAATTTTCAAAAGTGCCATTTCCATACGTTCTCATTTTCACTGGCAAATTTTTTAACCAGAAACTCGTTTTTTCCGTGTTTTGATGTGAATGAATCAAAGCGCTAATGTTCGATTATTTGAAAATTCAAAAATTTCGCAAACTTTTGATTTGTTCAGTGGCGCTTCGCGATTGCTCGACTTGGGCCAATCAGAAAGACTCTTTCAAAGAGAAAGCGGCTGTCTGCATCCTCGCTATTGGCCTGGCAAGTGACAGGTAACAATGAAGCTCTGCCAGTGTGTGTGTATGTACAAATTGTCAAGTAAAATGGTTGTTGTTGCCACTTATTGAATGTAAATACAAGTTAGTGTCAAAGCTTCATTTATTTGAACGAGTTGCACAGCAAGACATCGAGTTGTCAAAATCCAAGGTAATTTATCGCGAAGCATCGTACTTTTCGAACATCTCGAGAAAGTTGTTGTCGTTTGCTCTTACGAGCAACGAGAATCGTAAATTTTTCTTCGTCTTCTTAACACCGTGACATCTTTTCCAACTGTGACAATATGCGTCGCTTTTTCGACGTGTCCGAAGTTTCGTGCTCCGAACATTTTCATCGTCGATTATAATCAATTATAATCCTCGATCGGGTAATGTTTACGTGGCGAAAAGATCTCCGAATTTGTTAATTTAATCCAACGTCGTAATACAAATACTTGGAAAAAAAACCCGTATTCTACGACATTTTGTTTAAACGTTTTAAAAACCTGCAAAAAAGCTTTTTTCCAGCGCATTTCATCGATAGAAAAAATTCGGGAAATGAACAAGGAAGACATGGACCCTTGCGAATGTTTGTGGAACCATCAACTCGCGGTGCAGCGATTACTTTCTATCGTAAGTTTCCTTCCAGCGAAAAGATAACAATTTATTGCTAAAAGAATGTAATATGCATGCAAAAATTGCCGCCGTCACGTAACAAGAATTTCAACGCGTTTAACAACGATTATTATCAGTGGCTTCATGCCCGGAAATACAACTAACTGCTCATTTATCTTGTTTTGTTTTTCAGCTGCGCCAATCGCAAGCGTATTGCACGGACGACGAATGCATCAGTACTTCGAGATGTAAGTTCCAGTCGACGATACGAATTGGCATCTTTTTCATCTTTTCTCGATTTTTTTCCAGTGCCGGGAGTAGAGGGTGCTGGCCAGGAGTCGAACGTCTTGATGATGATGCTCATTTTTGGAGTGGTCGCTCTGCTGTATTTCATGCGTCCGAATTCTCTTCGACAGAGGCAGAATGAAATGAATGTGAAGGCTCGTGTAAGTATTGTCGAGGAATCGTGATAAGAATCCAGATAATAAAACGCTGTTTTACAGGACTCGGACGACGAACCACCAGCACCACCACCAGGATTTAACTGAGACCTGTTAAGGTTTCCATCGCGCTTTCCAGATTGCAAGAATTTCTCAAGTAGAAATGACTTGCCCCAGAAAATCTGCAGATCTGCTAATCAGCGCACTAAAAAAAATTTATAAATTTTTCTAGCTTAGCTTGTTGATCATGTTCAAGGAGATCGAGTGATAATTTAAAGATATATATCTATATATATACATATATATATAAGCAATACATTTTTGCTCTGAATTATTTCAAAGTATTACTAATGATAGTAGAGAGGACCAAAATTAGATGTGGCATTTCAGAAAACTATTTTACGATGACATGTACAGGCACCGTGTATTTAATCTTGGTCCTGGGCTGGGTGCAATTGGAAATCTTTGATTCAAAATCGGATTTTGTAAATTGGAAAAATTATTGTGACATCGGTGATGTTGAAATTAGGATTTGGAATTCACAAAGTCTAAACACCGCCGTGAATCGTACAAATAAAAGTGCCTTGGAGCAGGGACATTTTCCAAAAATTTATTCTGCACAAGCCACGTTTTTGCGGTTCCGAATTTGTTGATAATGTACATTCCTGTAGAGTATTTTCAAAGATGCAATTTTTGGAATACGGGGTTTTGCGAGGGGTCACAATTTCTTGAATATTTTATTCTATAATTAGATTGTAATACCGAAAGCTGTGTAAAATGACGAAAGGAACATTTATTGATTAAAAAAGAATGCTAGAAAAATTGGATTGACATTATTTTTAAGCTTGGAAAGCCGAGTTTTATGAAAGACAAAACATTTCGTCATACAGAAAATTAAAAGAAAAACATAAGAAAAATCGTGCCTTGTATTTGGAAAGATAATTTTAATCTATCATACAATGTTTACATTAAATGTTAATTACCAGTAACGAATTTTCGAAAATTTTGTACTGTCCACATATTGCTATTTTCATTAGAAATAAAGAGACATACCAATCAGCCGAAACTATTTTTGTGAAACAATGCTTTATAAAAGAAACTGATATTTGTACAATTATTGTTCTGGAGCGATAATAACAATCATTCACTTGACGCATTTTCCCAACGATTTTCATGTACATTTTCACGAATGGCAATTATTGCTTCCAAACCATCAATTAAACCTTGCCAATATTGTAATAAAAATAATGAGATTTGAAACTTGACGTCTTTTTCATTCCAAAAATTAATTTTCATAAACAATTCGACCTCGATTGCCACGGTTGTATGGAAACGTATCAAAATAGAAAACCGAATAAGCATTTTACAAATTCATCGATCTCGAGAACGAAGCGTCATTGTTTTCTCGAAGAGTTTGTACACAATTCATTTTGAAGAATGGCAAAAATATATACAAATATACACGCGTGAATATCTGTATAAAAAAGTCCACCGCTCAAATTCGCATTGCACATTCTGTTCTCATTCCTTGCGTATTTCCGCCAACTTATTCCGAACCTTGTCTATAAGTCCTGACATTTGTTTGTACTTTCCCGTCGAATCGGGCAAATTTTCGAAACAAATAATGTCGCAAATGTCTTTGGAAAATTTATCCGAGGAAGGCAACTTGTCGTACGGCGACAGGCTCTTTAAAATCGGCGTTCCGAGATCCATGGACTTGACGCAGCCACGGTTGCTCGAGGACATGTTCAGGTTGCTCTGAACCCTGTTGTTTATTGGCGTGCATTCGTTCGAAGGCGGCAGCATTTCCGTATTCGACAAAGACACGTCGAGCGCGTCGCTTTTCCCGGGAGCTTCGACATTCGATATCGAACTCGAGTCATCCAATTCAGCCAGAATATTCTTTTTCACAAATTCCAGATCTAGCAAAGACGGAGAATCGGTCCGAGAAGAAGGCGCCGTGCTTTCGTTCTGAAATCATTCGATTAACATTACCATGATGCAATTAATTTATTTACAAACGCATAATAAATCAGCAAACCATAGATTCATTGTCCGATTCTTCCAACGCAGGAGTCGGAGGTGTCTCGGTTTTCACAGAATCACCTTTCGGCAGTGGAGGCACGAATGAGCCATTTACAGGCGAACATTTAACTAAACCTGTAAAATACATAAACTAATTACTTCCTTGAACTACATTTATTAACAGAAAAACGTGGGTTCTGGAATCAACCTTCTTCTTCTTCGTCAATATCCATCTCACTGGGCACAACTTTGCTTTCGAGCAGCGCAGGAATGGCAAACGTGAGCTTTTTTTTCGTGTATCCGTCCTCGGCCTTCTTTTCCAGCAGTTTTGACAGCAGAGTAGTTTTGCTGTTCGCTACCTGCTCCGGAGACCCCCAATATTGCTTCTGTCTCTATTGTCAATTAATTCATAGAACAAAAGTTGAAAAAGGAACAAATGAACGAATCTCGGTGATGAAAACCGTACAAATTGGCCTTACATCGTGGGTCCCTCGTGGAGAACGGACATTGAAGCCAGAGAAATCAATAAGCTTCTTCATGTCATATTTGTCTTTGCTGTCTAGACACACGACTTCCCCGTCTTCGTCTCCTTGTTCGGTTTCCGCTACGCCGTCCGAGTTGTACATCATCAAGCCCGAGTGCTGCAAGCGAGCTTCCTCCATCCAACCTGGAGGGTAACCCAGTTCTCTCATTCTAAAAATGCATGAAAATGTATTAAATCTGAATAACTACATCAAATAAAACAACATCGAAAAATACTTGTAAATGTGCCGAGGAAGCTCGTCATGTTTTAGACCCAAAGCTTGTCTCAAACTCGAGCTTATTTGCCCCGGGAGCAAATGTCCGAACTTTTGTTCCGCGTCCAGGTGGTATCTCGAGTTTCTTGGGCCCACTTTCATGTTAAATTCTTTCCTGTTTTTCTGAATGTTGTTGTAATTGCGTGGTTCCGTGCAGTCCCGCAAACTGTGGTCTCCTTTACAATTGAAACACCTACTCTTCAACGGACCGTCGTTCTTGGCCTCTTCCATCTGAATGCCAGAATTATCCAGGGTTTTGGCAAATTTCTGTGATAATTGCATAGAAGATTACTGTAAAATCTGTACTCTGTTGAACATTTAAAAGAGTATACTTTTCCATAGGTGGGAATGTCGAGATCATCTTTGATTTTTGGCAGCGTGTCGACGACGAACAAAGTTTCTTTCCCAGGATCTTTATCAGGGGTCCACTTATCTTTTCCGGCCCAAACGTCGAGAACCAAATCCACGCATTTAACCTGACATTCTTTCCCAGATTTCACGATTAAGTCCTTCAAGAAATTTTCAATGCTCGTTCTGTAAAGCCTGAAATGGAAAAAAAATCAATAAACTTTTCTAGTCTATTTTTTATGGTAAACTCTCGTTTACTTCAAGTGGGGATTTTCGATGTATTACCGAAATAACCAAGAGTGTTTACATGAAACAAACGAGCGTTTATTGTACCTGACAAGATTATCGTCTCTGAAAGTGATGCTGAGCAGCGGTTTCGATTCCTCGTTATCTGTCTGAGAATAATCTTCGTCGGTAACGTAAAAACCTTCGGGAGCGACTCCTGGAGGAAGAGTAGCCTCCAAATTCACGAGAGTATTCAGGGTTGTGTTTAAATTGTCATTCAGAACGGGCGATGGGACTCGGCATTCTTCACTGGCATTTTCTACGATATCGTCCTTCGTTTCTTCCGTTACCAAAGAATTTTGAACCGTTTTTTCCAAATCGGTCGAATCCAAAACAAGTATATCCTCCATGCTCTCGATACTTTTTGAAGCTTCTTTTGTGGGAACACAACTGTCTTCATCATCATCGAGAATTTCGACTATTTCGACTTGGTCGACCATCGTTAACTTTTAACTTTCCACGATTCCTGTTGTACGTACTTTCTCGCGTTTATCATTGAGAATGGTTCATCGGCGCGACAGTTTATTTTGTTGGTTAAAGCCAAGTCGCTCGAAAATATGCACGGAAAATTGTAAATACTGCAGTGTGTGGCAGAATGTGTGTGTGCGGCGGCGCTCGCGGTGGTAGCGCTGCTGTCGTTCGCTTCTTTTTCCTTTTTTTCGGCCGTTTTCGGTGGCGTTCGTAGAATCGTAGGAAAGGATTTTTAGAGTTGTATTTGTCATGAAACATATTTTCGAAATTTATATCAACCAAAATTAATATGAGACATTGATGAATATCAACGTTCACATTAATCTTTTATGATAAACACGAATTGGAAAACCATTTGCGCGAGTGCACGAGAACGCACGACAGCGAACGAACGCGAACGGAAACGAACGAACTCGTTACTACGTTTTGATTACATGTCGGTAATCGGAGTTGAAAATGCGTTTTTTTACAGCGGAACTCGATGATAAATAAAATCCATCTTTATTAAAAATATTGCACACGATTAGATTGTTGATTATTGTAAAAGTCTTCAAAATCGAAAAAATATAAAACTTTTCGTACCGGATTTGATGCACGGCGTAAACGCATAGGACGAAGAGAGAGAGAGAGAAATGATAAAACACACGTAGTTGGGTTTATTATTTTAAATTAATTTCCACTGACATGGATTCCACTGTTGATAGTGATTGTAAAAAAAATTTGGAGTACAGAATTTTCCAGTGTTCTAGCTATTCTTCAACCTACATACCCGAGTGAGTAAATCACGTCAAGCACGCATCGTTTTTCGAAATAATGCTCGACTTTTCCGAACTTAACCTCAAACCGGATTGATCTAATTCGCGATTCCTGATCTTTCGGCTTGATTTTTTATGATTTTTCCAGACCTTATAATATTTGAACATCACAATAAATGTTTTTTTTTCAAATTTGCATTAATTCGTTATTTTTTCACAGGAATATTATTGTTGACGAACCGTCGGATCAATCATCTCGCTGGTCATCTGACAATGACAACCATCCCCAGGTTTACGAAACAATTGTCGCTCGATTGATACTGAAAAAAGAATTTAAAATAATCATCTTTATTTTTAATGTTTCAGTACCTCATACTCAAATTGCAATACCCATCGGTTGTGCAAAACATTACATTTGGAAAATATGAGAAAACGCACGTTTGTAACATAAAAAAGTTCAAAGTCTTCGGTGGCATGAAGCCTGACTGTATGATGGAACTTCTGGAGAGGTACAAGAGAGTACAAAGTCTAAAAAAAGTTGTCTTTTTACTTAAACGATTAATTTTCCAGTGGTTTGAAGAACGACGCGATACCAGAAACGTTCGAGTTGAAGCATACAATCGGAGACGAACGGAATTTCTTTCCTGTTAGGTACATCAAGATTCTTCCATTGCAACCCTGGGGAGCAAGCTTCAACTTCTCCATCTGGCATGTCAAGTTGACTGGTTTTGATAACCCGAATGTGATTCAATCCAGCATTGAGTGGGTGAACTCGGTGAGATTTCTCGGAGAATACTTGAATTCCTCTTCAATGACAATAATGGTAACTTGAAAATTGCAGTATCGTCAGAAGGAGGTCATAAGATTGTGCATGAAGCACTTTCGGAGATACGAGCAGCAGGAAATCGTGGACACCATGCAGAGGGTAACCGGAGTCGCTTTGGAGGATGCTCAGTTGTCTTCGTTGTACGATTTGCTTGTAAAAAAAGGAGACCACAGTCAGGCGGAGCGCTTTATACACAATGTCGCGACAGGTTGAATATTTAACGCAGTTTTTAGGAGAAACTCGGATTTTAAACATTTGTAATTGAAAAAAACATTGTCTGTTCAGTGGGCCTTTTGGACGATTATATAAATGCCCAGTCTTACCGAGCAATCTGGACAAAGCTGCATCTAACGGAGCCTAAACCAGGAATGCGAGGCGGTCACCAAATGGTCCTGGATTCAGCAACCGAGACTTTGTATATGTTTGGAGGCTGGGACGGGAATCAAGATCTTGCCGATTTGTGGTCTTACAACATGAACAACAATAAATGGACTTTGATTTGCAAAAACACCGAAGCAGTTGTACGCTCGTCATTCGAAGCCAAACTTTTGTTTTTATTGTGATGAATAATTAATTTTCCAATTTACGAAAATTTCAGGGTGGTCCAGGAGCGCGTTCGTGTCATAAAATGTGCTTGGATCCAGTAAGACGTCAGATTTTCACCCTTGGCAGGTACTTGGATACCCAGTACCGCTTTCCGGCAAATCTGAAGAGCGACTTTTATGTCTATGACATCGAAACGGACAAATGGACGCAGATCTCGGAAGACACGGGGGCTCTGGGTGGACCGGAATTGGTATTCGATCATCAAATGTCAATGGACACTGACAAAAGAACGATATACGTTTTCGGAGGTCGCATTTTGGTCTCGTCGCAGAGGTGACTTTGTCGCATTTGTCAAACTTGACTTCTCTCCCGTTTTTCTTCATCTTTGATTTGTTTTGCAGCCCCGAAGAATACGGAATAATTAGCAGTCCTCCTGAACCAATTTTCTCTGGACTCTTTTCGTTTCACGTCCCAACTGGCACTTGGACGAAGCTCGCCTGTGACATCAAGGGCGCCAATCTGCGAAACATTCCGTCGATTAAATCCAGAGTCGGGCATTCCATGCTATTTCACCCTGTAAATTTTGATTTTTCCGAGTACGATGAAGTTTTTTTTAGAAATGTTGACATTGGAAATGATTCACAGATTTCGAGGAAACTGTACATATTCGCTGGTCAAAGGAACAAAGAGTACTTAAATGACTTCTTTACTTACGAGATCGACACCGAAGCAATAGAGTTCATAAGCATCAACGATTTCGGAAACAAGGATTCGTCTCATATCCCAGCGGCTGGTTTTACCCAAAGAGCAACCATCGATCCGGAATTGGAAGAAATATACGTTTTGTCGGTTGGTATTTTTCGCATTCAAGAAGTGTAAGAGTTTAAAACCTGAAATTGTTGCGAAGGCTCGGCAATGATTTCCGTATTAAATGTTTCACTCTGTTGTAGGGTCTAAGTAAAGATAAAGATAAACGCGATGAAAATGTACAGAATTCTTTGTGGGTCTACAGTATCAAGGCCAACAAGTGGTCTTGCATATACCGTAACGAAAATAATGGAGAAAAGTACTGGAGCAAAATGCAGGACGTTGAGCCGTGTCCACGGTTCGCCCATCAATTAGTCTACGATCACGTAAAAAAGGTCAGCAGTTTTTTCCGATTTTTGTCGAGCGTTTTTCTCTAAACGATCAACTTTCTTTTCACAGAACCACTATCTTTTCGGAGGAAATCCCGGACGCGCTTGTCTTCCCAAATTGCGGCTCGACGACTTCTGGCAGCTGAAACTGTGCAGGCCGTCGCACGAGCAAGTGCTAAAAAAGTGCAAATTGATCATTAGGAAGCACAAGTTCCAAGAATTGGCTCTGGAGAACAGCGTTGAAGCGCTCGAGTACTTGCAGACTAAAATATCCGAGATTATTGATCACGACGACGAAGAGCAAACCAAAGAGGTTTATAGATCATTCGATGTATTTGAACATGTTGATTATGAAGTAGATTTTAAGGTGGAATTTCAGTTTCAGTCACTGGCGTCACTGCTGTTTCGAGATCAGGATGCTTCGATTATTGGCTCGACGAATTCGTCGTTCTTCACGTGATCGGAGCCGGGTTTGTCGAAAAGGAACATCCATGCTCGACGCAGCGAACTTTATGACAAACTTTCCGAATTTTTCCCGGAGTCTCTGACGCAGCCCCGGGCAAATCTCGTCGATCTTCTACCCTTTTAATGCAACCCAATGAACGAGTCGTTGGATGCGACGACGAAAATTATAAATGTATAGCAAAAGTTTCGTTGCTGCACCCGGGGGCTTCCTCGTTTCAACTTAACAAAGCCTCGAAATCAGCCCAGTTACGCTCTTTCGTACTTGAAACATATTTTTTTACCTGGCAAACGTGCGGGACAAGGAATTTTGATAATTCGTGGATCTAAAAATTGGGGTGATTTTGCAGAACTTGAAGAAAATTGCGTTGATATTTCACCCTTTGTTTTCATCGAGACATTGAATCTTTTGTAAATTTTGCTTGTAAATAAAAATGGTTGATAGATGCTTGGAATTTAGGGCTGATGAAAATAGATTTCAGAATGTACATTTTCGTGAACTACATATTTATATTTTTCAGAGTTTAATTGACAATTGAATTGTGTCGCTTCCGTTATGTTGTTTCTACGATTTCTCCTCTGTAAATGCATGTTTCGAAAAGAGATTTTATTTTTGAAGAATGACGACCGCGAGTATACAATATCTAGCATTGGAACTAATGGAATAGAATTGAACAAAAAAATGCGTTTTAGTTAATCTTTTTCTTCACCAGCCGAAACAAATGAACATGAATTTTTTAAATTAACGCTTCAATGTAAATTTTCATTTTCTCAATCATTGTATCGATCTCAGTTTTGTGCGATGTTTTCTCTTTCAACTGATGCGCAATATTAGCCAGAGAAACTTTTGTAATGGTTTTTTAATATGAACGATTGAGCCGCATCAGTTCAAAAGACAAAAAATAACAAAACTTTCAACCAGTTGCACATATAAATACTGTATTTAGGCATTTATCATTTGTATATTTAAAACTTCCCAGTGAAGACTAGAAATTTAAAAAAATTAGTGTGTAATGATTCTGTAATTTATCCAAAAATTGAACGAAGACTGTAAAACGAGAATAAAAGTTACAATGATTTATAGAAACTATGTATTTTTGAGCGTCAAATTCACAAATTACAACTCTTTATTTTTGTTAGATTGCGACGTTGACGCATTGGTTTATTACATCGACCAAATGTTTGTTCTCGAGAGCAGCAGCGACTCGTTCCTTGTCCGCCAATTGCTTATTAACAGCTTTTTCCGAGGAGTGAGTTCCCGGCGTAATTTCTACATTGACCTTGAATCTGGGGGGCAAAGTGCGCAGCAATTGAACCCTTATCGATAACCCTATTAAAGTTGCCATGCTGCAGTGGGGAATCGTCGGCGTGAACCTCACGAAAATCGATTTGTTCTCATTGTCCACCTGCAATTTCAATATTTTTATCTCAACGTCATTACATTTTTGTATACAAATTCTTACGTCGATAAGGTTTTGTTCCACGACGTTCAATTCTTCCAAGGTCAAGGGATGTTCCGGATCGTTTATGTTTCTGATGATATCTGCAAAATTATCAAAATAACTTTCGAAAAAAGATCGATGTTTTGAAAGAAATACCGAAAACTTCTCGCGCGTCGAACTCGTCGGCGACGTCTTCATTTTCCTCCTCGTCCGTTGTCTTTCTTTCGTCGATTTTCTTGAAAAGTTTCGGATTCACGTTTTCCAATTTGTCGCTCGACATTTTTTTTCACTGTAGGGTTAACAATTATTGTTGTTGATTAACAATCGAATGAAATGGCAATTTCGAAGTGTTTGGCATTATTATACGGAACGAAAAACAATGCAGTAAATTAGTAATTTTTCGATGTGAAAAGAAGAAAATTGGATTTTAAACAACTGTGTATTATTATTTATGCTGCCGAAATGGAATAATTCTAGGAAAAGATGAAACGATCACCACGCATTCACGCATGCGCCGCAGTAAATAGCATAATCGACTGTAATCGACATCGTCGACATTCACGTGTGCGAAAAACATTACATACTTCGATGAGAGTTAGGAAAAAGGGGAAAACACGTCACGGATTTTTTACATAATTAACAATAATTTTACTGGTTTCAGATCCGGCATTTTTCATTGACAATTTGTAATATTTCGAAACTAAAACTTTGTCTTTGCCGCGTGCGACATAACCTCAAACTCGAAAGAAATCGTAAAAACCATGGTTTCATTGTTGTCGGCAAACCATTTATTAAACAACTAAATGGAATTATATTTTTACCGAAAATGAGTTATATTGTTTTGCACCGTGACAATTATTCAAAACAATATTTGTAATTGATCGAAAAAATGTCTTATTATCACGCTATGCTTTCCGCTCGGGCATCGATTTGCAATTGGTAAGGATTTTTTAGCTTTCAAAGTTGCAAATTCACAGATAAACTAATTTTAAAAATGTTAAAAATTCAGGAAAATTTCATACGTCATTCGAAATTATTGATTTTTGCGATGAAAATAAAAAGATGCATGTTTAAAATCCCGTAAATGTTTCCTTGGAAAATAATTAAAGTTTTTTTTAGCGTTAAATCGGACCCGTACCAGATACTGAGAAAAACCATACTTCATCGAAATGGACAAAACGGGACAAAAGCTTTTTCTACACAAACTCCAATTATCGCCTTGAAAAGCTTGGACTCGAATTCAAAAACTTGCTCACAATTATTAAGAACCAGGAATTTGTACGCTCAGCTGTTCGTCAATTGTCGCACATTTTCACAAACAGAAAAAAGTTCCAAAATCGACACAGCCACCGTAAACAAAAACCCTAAATTCCACAAAATTTTCAAAATATTCACATTGTTTTAATTTGCCTTTGAATTTTTAGGAAACTGAAGAATTCAAGAAACCATTACGTACACATGATCTGATTTTTGGGGAGTTAAAGAAGGATTTCGGACGTGATAGCAAAGCCAAACACTTTAAAACAGAACGGGAATTGCAAACGCACTCCTTGACATTAAAAGGCATGTCGATTCGATAAAAATATAATTCCATGAATTACAGCTACATATATGTACGTTTATAGATATTGAAAAGCTGTATCCGCAGCCGAAAAATGTTCTTCACGCAGTATACTCTGTTGTGTCCGCTGATCTGCATCTAAAAAATCCATACACAGTTAATTTCGAGTCAAAGGGTAAACAGCAAGAACAGATCTGGAACTGCGAGTACAAAGTTGCCTGGCCGGAAAGCATGACGTTCAGCGCGACCGAGAAAAATAAACAGCTTGCTTCGAAAGTCGCTGCTCTAAAATGCTTGCATTGGTTGCACGAGAACCAAAAGATGAAAAATGGGAAACCGATTATTTACAAGGAAGAAGAAATCAAACGAATTACGCATCAACCAGATGTGATAAGCGTAGACTCCGCTACTTTACAGGACATTGATAATTTAATTACCGAGTACGAAAATGTATGTCAACGTGCACTGAAAAATCCGTCGTTTTTTCAACAATTCGATAAAACTCGAAATGTTTTCAGGAAGTCAAAAACATCATCGCCAATTCCGGGGATCCGATGTTGGAAAGAACCCCTGAAATCAATACTGAGACACAATGGAGGTTTCCTGTAATTGCTCGCCCAACCGAGAATTCAAATTGGAGAAGCGACAAACTGTTGAGCGATTTATTAAAAAGGGAATGTCGGCCATCAACAGTTCTCCCGATTCACGAGTTTAAGCACGTTAAAACATTCCGTTTCGCCGATATCTTTTAGTAAACAAAATCAATTCATTCGAACGACTTTTTGCAGAGAGGAAATACTGAAAGCTTTGGATTCGAACCAAGTACTGTTGATAAAAGGAGAAACCGGTTGCGGGAAAACAACCCAGGTTCCTCAGTTCATAATGGACCATTTAACGAAAAAGGGAAAAGGCTCGGAATGCAACATGATCGTGACCCAGCCACGCAGAATTTCTGCGATCACTCTCGCGGAGCGCGTTGCTTCCGAGAGGAACGAACGAGTTGGCGACGTCGTCGGTTATCAGGTACACAAATTTTATTAAAACTCGTCATGAAAACGTTCTAAAACATTTGTCTATTTCTCCAGGTGCGATTGGAGCAAACTTTACCTCGAACTCCCGGAGCGATTCTTTTCTGCACGACAGGAATGCTTCGATTAAAACTCCAGAAAAACCCCGGTCTGACAGGCTGCTCCCACGTGATCCTGGATGAGGCGCACGAGCGTACCATCGACACGGACATGTTGATTGTCCTTCTAAAACGTGCGATGATTCTAAATCCAGAGCTCAAAGTCGTCGTGATGTCGGCAACGATAAATGCCGATCTCTTTCAGGATTACTTCCAGTGTCCCGCCATCAATGTCCCTGGGAAAATATATCCCGTAAAAATGCACTTCCTGGATGACCTTGAAAATCTTGGAATAAGCGGCAGCAGTCGTTACTTCAAAGTTGAAGCATCGGATGGAACCTTACAACTGGATCCTGAGCTGGTCACGAATTTGATTCACTGGATATCGGGAAACAAGCCTCCGGGCGCTATTTTATGCTTTCTGCCAGGTTGGGGTGACATCTTGAAAGTCAAGATGCTGCTGGAGAATGACTATCAAGGAAGAAATCTTATGATCACCCCGATTCATTCGAAATTGTCCTACCTCGACCAGAGAAAGATTTTCAGTAAGCCTCTGGACAACACGAGGAAGGTCATTCTGGCGACAGACATCGCTGAGACGGGGATCACGGTTCCCGACGTAGTTTATGTCGTGGACTCCGTGATTCGCAAGGAGATGTCCTGGGACTTCGACAAGTGTATTTCGAGCATAAAAAATACTTGGGTTTCAAAAGCTAATGTCAATCAGAGGTAAAACATGAGATTATCTTCATTTCATTTTCTTCACTTGTATCATGCGTTCTCTTTTTTTCCAGGAAAGGAAGAGCTGGCCGAGTGCAATCCGGGGAAAGTTACCATTTAATAGCGAGGAAAAGTTTCGAGGCTCTAGCAGAGTTTCCATTGCCGGAAGTTGTCAGATCTTCGTTAGATAAAACAGTTCTTGATTGCAAGACCCATAGCAACGAGAAAGCGGAGCAGTTTTTGGGCGACATGCCGGAACCTCCATCGGCCGTCGCTGTCCAGCAGGCGGTTTTAGAACTCATGAAATTGGGGGCTTTGGACACTGCCGAGAACCTCACAGCTTTGGGCAAAAGAATCGCTCACATCACGGTTCACCCGAAACTGGGAAAAGCTATGGTGCTGTCGCCGATTTTCAAGTAATATTCGTTGTTTCATTCACGAAAATTCTTTTTTCCACAAATAACTTTCTTTTGTTTCAGTTGCGTGAATCCAGTCCTGGCGATCGCTTCAGCATTTTCCATAGACACAGAAATTTTCTCAGACACTCTGAAGGATAAGTCTGGTATTCGGAAAGTGAAGGAGCGTTTCCAGCCGGTCAGCGATCATCTCTCGATCGCATGGATTTTTGCTCAGTGGGAAGCCATGAATAACAACAACAATTACGAAGCGGTGCAGTTCTGTAACGACAATCGCATCATTCCCGAGAGAATCAAGATACTCCAAAGCAAGTTCCTGGTTCTTTGAATCACGCCAATCGCAAGGACGATACCATTAACTTTCTCTTTTCTTTTTCAGAGGTTCGTGATAAAAACGTAACGCAGTTAAAAGAATGCAGAATGCTCAACGACGAGGAACTTTGTGTAGACCTTGAAAACGAATTGAATTCATACGCGGAGTTGGACGAGCTAATCCGGGGCGTGCTTGTGGCCTCCACCGACAACATTTTAAAACACAAGAAATTTGTCACAAAGACCAATCGGATGAACAAGAACGAGTTGATGATGATCGCCGAGTTAGTTTTACGAAATTTATCGAAAACATGTATTTAGAATGACAAGAATAATTTGTTAAATGTATGTTGAAAGGAATGGAAGTCGAGGCATGATTGGTCCGGAGAGCGTAAACTACAAACGGAACACTTGGCCTAGTCCGTACGTGACTTATTATAGGAAGACGCACAGCGAGGAAAGACGCGCGATGCTGATACGCGAGACAAGCATGGTTTCTCCTTTGACAGTTTTGTTGTTCAGCTCGGGAAACATTCTCAGTTCTCAGGTAAATGACCGAGAAACTTTTTCAACACTTTTACGATGTCTCATAAAATCTTTATTTTTCAGCTTGGAAACAGTCCGAAAGGAAATATTCAATTAAGAATCTGTGGAAAGTCTAACGTGATTTTAGAATGCGATCCCGAGTGAGTACTTGGCATTGAAAAAGACTAATTTAACGAGCAATTTATACGTTTTTTGTACTTGCAGATGCGCAAAGTCCATACTGAAGTTCCGAGAAATGATGTGGGAAGTTGCCAAGTATTTTATTAAAAATCAAGGTTTTTTAGTGTTTGATGTCAACAGCCGCAGCGGAAAAGTCGATGCTTTGAGGCGAAAAATGCTCGGTGTCCTCGCGTCGATGCTTAGCGAAGCTGCGTCTCCGATAGACGCAGCATCTTCGAATCACGAGGACGTGGATTGAAACTAAACCAAAATGTTTATTTTATAAATATCTATAAATGTGACTTTTTCCAATGATGATAAATTCGATAAATTAGAAAAAGTGAAGTTTCTTTTATCAATGAATTGCATCTTCGAGTAAACAAGTAGATGAAACAAATGTTTTCCATTGATTTTTGAGAAGTGTAATTTCAAACTAAAAACAATGATCAGGGTTTTGAGTACAATGTAGTTTACAAAAAAATATGGTATGTTATTTTGTAGAATTTTGTTTACTCTAGTTGGTATAAGAGTGTATATAAAAGTACAAGCTGGAACATTTGACTTTACAAGTGTTAAATTATAATTAATTAATGTGGTTTGGTGTTTGCAAGCGTGTCTTATCCTCTCCCTCTTCCCGGTTGCGAGCCCCCGGCTTGATTTTGCTGATTCAGCCAGGGAGCAGATCCCGTTCCTCGACCTCTTTGGTTCTGTCCTCGTCCTCTTCCTCGCGCTAATTCAACAATTCAAAAGACATCGATTACTCGTTACGCATTCATTGACAATTTTAATGTTGATTAAAAACGCATCGTTTTTCGTAAAACAATATAATTCTCACTCTGAGAGGAAAAGGAATGTTTTTCAATAATTAAGAAACAATTTTTCGTGAATTTCACCTTGCGCTCTGAGGATCGCGGATTTTCCTCGACCAGCGGTACCGGAGCCTTTTCCTCCGGGGCGTTTGAACATCGGCGCGTTTTTCAGCATGTCGGGCAGTATGAGAAAGCGAATTTTCGAGCCCCTGATGTAGACGTTTTCGAGTTGTCCGGTGCGACCGTCTCTATATGTGACGGTGATCGATTGCATCTGACAATTCATGTTGTCCTCGGCCTCGATCAACTTCCCGCGGTAGATTTCACCGGTGTTCGTCTCGCAGGTTATGATGTGCCCCTCGGCCTCGTGAAGGACCTTTATCGGCACACCGATCGACATTTTTACGGGTAATTTAAAAGTGGAGTAGACACGGAAATTTCGAACTGGAATACGCGCACAGTTTCACTTATATTTGCAATTATTTGCAACGAACGAAAGCAATGTTTTTTTTAACACAACGCGCTTTGCACTTTTGGTGACTTCTAGGCACTTCTAGAGTCCCTACAAGACATTATTCGTCTCTCTCTTTTGAAGCCTTCCGGAAGGGTGGGGGGAGTTATGGACGCATTTGAAAAATTGCGCGATTTTTGAAAAAGATACATTTTTTTACTACCAAAATATTGTATTTTTGGTTTTTATTTCTAATCATTCTTTTTTACTTTGTTGTTAAAATGTGTAGTTATCAAAAATACTGTATTATTTGCTTGTAAACCAATGTCCAGTTAATCAATAAAAAATAGTCGTCATAAATTTCATTACAAATCAATTGGGTGATCAAAGATTAAAATCATAAAAATGAAACTTCGAGGAACTTCGATATCTCATTTTCTACAGTTTCTAATGATATAGAAAGTGTTGAAATTGCAATTGAACAGAGGGCAGCACCATATACCTTTTCCGTTCGTTTTCCTTTTCCCCGCGCCCTCGCTCCAAAATCTCATTCATTCCTATTTTTCGACGCTCAGACCACGTGAAATAGGTCTTTTTGTTTTTCGAGCAGAATAATCATTAAATAAACAGTTATAACCGAAACGTGTTTATTATTCGCTGAAGCTCCTATCCCAACAGAAAGGGAGATAAGTCAAACAACAAATTTGATAGCGATATTTTATTGATTACATTTATCGTTGAAGAACTGTGGAATAAATTCATTGAAATCACGAGAAACGTAAAAAGCGCAAAAACAGCAATGTTTCTTGTATAATCAAACAAGAAAAAGATATCTCCGTTAAAAAAGTTTACACGATTCGTTATTTAACTAAAACAAATGTTTTTTAAAAAAAGTAAAAAATCTCATAGAATGAACTTTGTAAAGACCAAAAATTTTCACGATATAATTCGCAAAGGGCGATTCATCCAAACGTTTTGAATCCTGTTCTTTCCACTTTCATGTGATTTCTTGTATTAGCATTATTTACAGGTACTTTTAGCAAAATCCTCCATCAATTCATATTTCTTTATAAACTATTATAATTCAAAAAATATATTCGTTACATACGACTTCTGATCATCACAAAACATATAAAGATCTAGAAGCACAATTCTACAGCAGTACTTTCGCCGTTACATACTCCACATGTTGATCATATCATTTATAAAATAACCAACATACATATATATGTTTGCATCAATGCATATTCAAGTAACAAAACGCAATTGGAAACAAATTGTTGCGTTTCATTACACTCCTAAGATAAGCGCTTGTAATAACAAATTTTAGTATATCTGAACATCAATAGCACCAAATATTGGGATCTTACATATAAATAATAAGCATGGAAAATAACCGTAGTACAATGATAGCCAAAGATAACAATACGATTATTTATATCGATGCGATGACTCAATTCAAGTAGTTCAATTCTACAAATTCTCGATTAATCCAATTCATACTATTTTCATCGCAGAAAAATAGTTTCAAACATTTAACAATACAGTGCACTGCTGAAAGCAAAAAGGCTAAAAAGTGTCAAGTTGATAGCAGGACGCGAAAGCAAATATAGATCTCAGCTTTAATCAACATCTTATACTACAGTAGTAAATCTTCGTGCAATTATTGATGCCTGCTCGAGGCTGCCTTCAATAGAGCTGCTCGCATCACCATCACCAGCTTCTCTAACTCTTCGACTTTCATCTTCAACACCCTATTCCCTTTCTCTAGCGTTTCCGCCTTCATTGCCAAATCGTGCTCCTTAACTTTCTTGTTCATTCGTGACTTTCGCGAGGCTTCGTTGTTCTTCTGCCGCGACTCTCGATAACCTTCGTAGCTCTGGTCTTCTGAATCGGAGTCTTCTTTCCGCTTCTTGCGGACACAACTTTCGTAACTTTGACGAGAATCGGAGGTCGACACAGAGGTTGTAGATTTTGGCGAGCCTAAAAACTGAGAATCGCCAAGCCTGCATGATCTCCTGGGCCTGCCTTCGGAAACTCCCGTCTGCTCATTGTTCTTTGTATTAGATGAGGAATTAACCGAAAGTTCTGCCGTTGAGGTGCTGTCATTGTCCTAAAATTTCATTCTCATTGATGATCTTATTCGACGAAACGTTTCGACAACTTTTCTGGATAATGAACTTACTTCGCATAAGTAGGATAATAAATCAAACTTCTCAGCTTCGCCAACCTCGAAATTGGGAAGGAAATCTCCCTTTGGGGACTCCAACGACAGTTTTTTGATCTTTGAATTTCCTGTCTTTGTATCATTAATATCCATCCGTTGCAGCCAGCTCTTATTCGTAGTCGACGGTATGTTTACTTCCTCGGGTTCGATTTTTATATCGCCGTGCATGATATTTGTAAGCTTAATCTCAGGAGGCAATGTCGATTGTTGATTCGCAATGTTCTTCACCACGGTTTCATACACCGGTATCTCATTTTTACCATCGGAGATCTCGCCTCCCAAATGTTGCAATCCTGTAGAATAAATCAACGTTCGCACGGTTCGTTATTTCGTAAATTGGATTTCGACGCTTTAAAAGATTAATTTGGCATCTTGCCAAAATTACCTAGTGTCTTCATATTCGCCAATTCACCTACAGGAAAGACGCATTCGCTTGGTGGCGCAGTCGGCTCCACGCACCAATTCCTTAGGTCTTGAAAATCTTCCCCCCAAAGAAATAGAGTTGCATTTTCGTCGTTGACCGTCATGTAGGTGTCCGGAGGAGACAGCTCCCAGGACTCCGCCAGCAGGTCGAACTCTGATTTTGGGAGGTCCATATCTTGGTTTGATAGCTTGGGGGAAACCATGGTATTCGGTTCCAAGACTGCCAATTTCACGCCACGTGCAGCAGCTGGCATTTTCGTTTTCGGCCCGCATAATCCTCGTGACTGAAAATGCGAGTATTTTTGTCAGAACACAGTTACATAAACAGATGGAAATTGCGAATAAATGAGGTTGAAATTGGGACTTATGTAATCGTCGCAATGAAAGGATTCTTTGAAAAAGATTGGAAATGTTTCAGAAACTTTGTCGTCGTGGTTTTCATCAAGATAAAGATAATTACATAATTACGAATCATGTTTTAATTATAATCCGTAGATTTTGAGGTTTTCAGAGTCAATGCTTACGTTTTGATTGCCCCCTTGCTCTAATGAAATGGTGCTAGCCGTCGAAGGCTCGTGAACAGGAGGATTGATGAACCTAAAAACCAATGGAAAATTAATAAACAATCAATTTTGCTTATAATTATGAACATACAAAATGAATCATCAAAGTGTACTGAAATGTATTAATAAACATCGTAATTATCGCGACTTTGATAATTTCTGATGCAATCACATGCGCCACCTGGCGGCAAACGCAGGAAGCTACGAAGTGAAGTACAATTAAACTATTTAAACATTTTTTAAAATAATTGCAAGGATAGAAAAAAGTTGATAATTATCTAGACTTGACCTTTTTTTCATCGCAAACACCATAAACGATTTTTTACGTGCAGTTTCCGCGATTTTTCAGATCGCGGAAAACTTTTTGGCTTCACCACCAGGTGGCGTTTTGGGCCTCGGACTTGACGATTTTGAAATCGTTTTCGAAGTAAATAAAGAGTGGAAAGTTTATTTACTACAAAAATGTCGTTACTGCAAAGTTGAAAAAAATTAATTGATAAAACTGCTATTACCAAGTCGAATTTAATCGACTGTTTATCAGTACCTATTATCGGTTTTCTTATCGTTATAATGTTAATAATAAATTAGTCATTGTTAAACAGATAAAGTTTCTTCAATTTTTAATTTAATTTTTGCTTCGACATGCATTTTCCAAAAATACTTTCCGCAATCGTAACGTACGAGATCGCGAACGAAAACTAATTTTTCTGAAAAAAGGCACATTTTTGTCCCTCAAGTGCCTTTTCCCGCACTTTTTTCCAAAAAATACTGTACGCGCTACGAACGTAGGATCTTTTGTTGTACCCTCGAAATTTAAAGACTTTCGAGGCCCTAGCAGCGTAATGTACTATTTTTATTTGAAATTGATTTTCAATCTCCGCGATAACAACGACGATTATTTCAAATTAGTATCTAATTACCTTCGAGTGCTTTGGAAAAGAAAATAAGTCTATTTTTGACATTCGTTGAGCCAAATTCATATGAAACACGCGATGGAAATACTACGACTTTTCTCGATGAAAGCAAAATCGAAACGAAAGAAAATATTGCCGATACTTTTTCGCAGTAAAAACGAATTTAAGGTCACGGTTATCGGCATTCCGAAACTTACTTCGCCACGATTGGAATCGAACAAAGCAAAATCGATGCGCGGTAAATAAAGTTTCCCGCGTCGAAAAGCATTAAAAGGAGCAATTCGCCGACGAGTTATGTAACTCGATTCCTCGTGTGACGGTGTGCTTCATACCATATTGTATCATTAATTCAAGTTCGCGCAAAGTACGAAAAGCGCCGGAAAAGTCTATAGAACTTTCGGGAATGACGCATCGTTTTGAATATTTCCATGCGTCCCAATCCCACAAGTCGGCGTCCGTTACATCGCAGTTTCGCTCGGTCGATTTTTAGTGTAAATACGTCTTATCGATCGAAAATAAACGATTCGTGGAATCGTCGCGTGCTTACGTAACACAGAAATTAAAACCGGTGTTATTTGCTTACCCTCCCAGTGGTTGGTCGGTGGTTGCTGGCGAACTGCCGGTTGTGCTTCAAGAACTCGGAAAATCCAACGGCGATTTTCCGCGAATTCGTGAAATTCGTTATTAGGCACAAGAAAACTTTTTCCTCGCTTGTTATCTCGAGATTTGAGCGCAGTTACAGCTAACGTTGCGGCACGAATTCGATCGTACTCGTCTCAACGTGTTGTCTTAGGAAACTTCTGCGAGTCACTGCGTGTTTTGCTGCGAGGTTCACGGTTATATAAAGAGTTATAAATGAATGGCGTACTCGGAATTTCTTCTCGGGTCGAAGCGCGATTGGTCGTCACGTGGAAATCAGCTGCGTAGTATACTCAAGCTTTTTCTAGAAGGTCACGTTGGACCAATGGATCGTCGCGAGTGGCGACATCGGCGACCAATGCGCTTCTGCGCCGATCGATACGAAAAGGCGGGAATATTTAAAAGATCGAAAAAAGTTGTCGATTTGTAGTATTGTTTGTAAACAAAACATTGTGCGCTTATTTATCTCAATTCAATGTAATATGTTTGGACAATTTCCGATAAAAACGAGGAAAATTCGAAAATCCATTTATGATTTGAAACGGCGGAATAATAAATTTCTCGCGTCGTTGCTCCATTAGTCCGATTACCAATTAATTAAAATCGAATTCTCAATTTGCATGGGCGACTTTGAAAGTTCAATTCGTCGCGTTCGGTTTTTAAGCACATATAAATTCTTGATTAGCGTCACAACTTTGGAAGATGTATGTCGCTGATTTAATTTTCGGAAATGATAGAAAAGAACATTTGACCTCGGTTTGATAGTGAAAAATTCGATTCATTTTATATCATTTATTTTCCATACAAATTATAAACATTGTTTTTCAAATACTGTACATATACTGAGTTCTATTATATTTAAAAACCTCTAATTTAATGATATATCCGCTTCATTTACGTCAATTCACTTGTAATCATTTCATCCCCTTCCACAGATGACGGTGAAATATACAGTTGCAGTTTTTGTAAGTCTCGCACGGTATATTAATGCTTTTCCTTTGTCACAATGATAATCAAGCTCAATCTTTTGATATGACAGTTCCAGGATATGAAAAGTTTAGGTCACAAATGTAGGCGTGAAACAAATACATAAATAAAGAATATGAAAAAGAAATGAAAATGGTTTGTTTTTCTTTCTCCTAGAATGGTCAATAATGGTGTCTCTGGAACTTGAAAAATTGAGGTGGCGCGATGCGAGCCCACGAGCAATGTCTTTTAAACTACTTTCGCCCTTCGTTCCCTCGCCAGTTCTTATCTTGCTTGTTTTTTTGCCGTATCATCAATATAGAGTGAGAGAGTACTATTTTCTATCTTCACAGAAGACATAGATAAATATATATTTTCATCATCTTTTCTTATAAATGTAATTCGCTTATTTTAAAATCATTACTCGTTAATGTTTAATAATATTAGTGTCGGTGCTCGCTTTTCATGTTTAACTCATCATTATTCCACTGTGTACTTTCGCATGACAATATTGCAGTTTACAATTCAATTTACGGTTTACATGGAAACGCGGATTCGCCCGGACAAAGTGGTATTCTTCTACATCGGATGCTAACACGGCCCAGAAATCGTCTTTAGTCTTAAGTAAGGATTTAAGAGATCATTGTCTTTGCACAAGACATCAAGAGAATAAAAATGACGCAGTGAATCTTTAAGATGGAGTGAATTTCTAAGCTTGCGCTAGCAATTCGATGACGGCTCTATAGGTCTAAACACTGAAAATGTACGGTCGCCTTTTCGGACGCGGCCGACGCGGTTTCGATGATTACAAGGGTAACGATAACTAAAATTACATAAGCTGCCAATTTTCGCCAGTCGAACTCAAATATAAAATTGCGCTATTGTCCAATCGGTCACTTAGCAAGTGTTCATTTATCAACCTGAATTACAGAAAAAGAAAAAAAAATACTAATAAAAAACAAAACAGGTGTGTTTCTGACTAAAAAAAGAGATCAAAATACATTGCCACTTGTTTCGTAAAAGGTAATTAACGTAATCGTTATAATAGTAATACAGTAACTAATATTAATGAAAAACTTAACGTACAAAGTGTCGGTTTTTCTGCAGGTAAATTTTGTAAACAAATAATGCGCGCCGAAATAAAATCTGAGTTTACAAGCCAATAACGATTCTCCTTGAAAAACGACTAAAAATTCTTTATCGATATCGCATGTAAAGTTTGATTGTTTTCATAATCGTATACATCACTGAGTAAAAAGAAATACATATATTTCTGTGGTTTGTCCCGTAAAGAAAAATCGCGTTTTCCCTCTTTCTGGGGCTACTTTAAGTACGACATTTCGTTGGATGGTTTCCGTCCCTTCCATTGTAAGATTAAGACAAAAAAGATACGCCGCAGCGCGTTACGTAGCTGATTTTTTAAGTGGCGTATTTTTTTTTTTTATAAATATAGTATAGCAAG